>CAEMYA010000632.1:104542-121674 GCA_903131615.1 Diplodus sargus
TGTGTGTGTGTGTGTGTGTGTGTGTGTGTGTGTGTGTGTGTGTGTGTGTGTGTGTTCCAGAGGTATTCAACAGCTCTATTAATCTGCAGCCTTGTTTCCTGTTGTTTATAACCTGACCTCTTCATCCTCCTCATGTGACCCTCATGTCTGAGGACAAGGAAATTTCAGTTTTCTGTTTCTTTCACAGCAGCCGTTGATCATCTACAGGGACGAATCCTCAGCTAATATTTTACACAGTCCAAGTGGACAAAGAGACAGTGACGTAATGTTCTGGGTTTGGTCCAAAGAAAACAAACATTAACCCACACACACACCTGGGCAGGTAATGTGGAATACTATCAGTCATATCCTTCATGTCTTAAAAGGAAGTGTCTGGCTTTGATAAACACACTGTGCCAATGGGAGGGTTCTGGCAGTACTTGACCCCGCCAAGCCCAAATTGACATTCTTACTTGTGGACTTGTGGTCATAAGAGACTGGATGATGACCAACAAACGGTCGTGGCAACATTATATCCTGTGTATATAGTTTTGGGAACCTGTATGAGAATATGTAAATGTACTGTACTGAAAAAATATATATCGATAACATTCAAAAAGGTGGTTTTCACTTCCACCTAGTAATATTTTAACATGATATCTTTACCTTTACTCAAGTACGACTCTGGACACTTCATATGTTTTCATGGATGGTCCAGGTGAGAACTGAACCAGCATCCCCCTCATTTACTGACCAACACCTGCTTCAGTAATGTGTGTCAACAGGCTACAACCATTTAAAGTCTCACAGAGGAGATTTGCCACAACTCCCCCGCCCTCTCCGGAGCGTTACACACTACAGTCACCTCCTCGTTCATTCTGTCCTCAGATCCATTCACAAAAGGTCGCTGTTTATTCCAGCCCGGATCTGCGTCAGACAAACAGCGCTCGAGCGGCTCGGCCGGGCCGCTATCGCTGCAGGTACCCGCTGATTTGTGACACGTCGCTATGGAGACACAACAATAACCGAGGCAACAAGAACTCTAATGGAGAAGTGAGAGCTGGGAGGGTTTAAGTTCGTATTAGGAGAGACAAAGAATGTGTACGAGGAGAAACGGAAAGTGCGGGAGAGAGATAAAGTCAGAGTGAATGTACGTACAGAGTGTATGTGTGTTTGTGTTTGGAAGTTACATAATGAGCCGGCAGCAGACTACAGTGATACCTGCTCTGTGAAACCAACAGTCTGCTACATCAGATCAAACTAATCCGAGATTTATTACCTCACATCAGGTGTCACAATACACTGATTACAATGTCCAATTAGACTTTTTATTTCATTGTTCAATTCGATTAAAAAAAATATTTATATATAGTCTAGTAATTCATAAAAATCAAGAGATTATTGGTTTGATCCTCTGACAACTGTGGCTTACATTTTTTATTCTATATTTTACATTTTACAACGACAGACCTCGTCTTAAAATCTTATTGCAGGTTATGTGCAAGTTCAAATAATAGTCACCAAAAATAAAACAATTCAATGATTCAACAACAAACAACAAACGACAGAAATTCTGTGTGGTTGACAAAGTCTGCTTGCTCAAATTTGTCCTGAATAAACTATCTTCCCAAACAAATCAGTAATGGATCTCTGACAGTTTTGGAGATGTTGGGTATTTTTCTTTTTCAGAGTTTCCTCCAGGATCAGCCAGCTGTTAAGTGGAAGTGCGGCTGCAGGCTACCGCTAAGCTAGTTGTGCCGTCCTTGCTGTGTTGTGTTTCCTGACGTGCAAGTAGGAGCGGCGGAGAGGAAATAATAGGAGCATCACTAATTCTGCCTTTGATAATATACATAAATTATGCATACAGACGTGGATGGAGCCTTCTGTCCATACTCGGCTGTGTTTCTACAGCGTAGCAGTGAAGCCAATAGTTCAAGCGACACACGACCACAGGACAAAAAGGAAGAAGACTTAAAAAACTTCCGTCTAACTCTCATGACCCTTTCTCAAAAAGTTCTGCCGTTTTTAACATCTGTATGATGTTAGTTCACCCGGGCGCAGATGCAAACAGTTACTACGGAACAGCTGGAAGGAGATTATATGGGAATTAAACGCGAGTTGGACGGTGAAGGAAAAGTGGAAGTCCGCAAGTGACCCTTGAGCAGCATTGCGGAACAAGATGAAGCTCAAAGAGGATCCCTGAGGGCGTCCACGAGTTCTTCTCATGTTTCTCATTTTGAAAATGACGTATGACACTTTTGATGCCCCGCGCTAATCTGTCCTGTTTTGTCTTCATCGTGGTTTTGTGCCCTTTTCTTGTCGTTGTCTTACATACTTGCGGAAGTCTCTCAACACTTTTGCCAGGGGACTACAGATGAAAAGTAGCCTTTTGTCTAATTCTCGTGTTTACTAATGTATGTTTTTTTCAGCTTTATCTCTGATTTCACTTAGTGACATCATGTTGTTCACATGCGGGGCCCGAAGCTGCAGGTCGGCCTCTTCAGAAGAACTTATCAGACGCTTGAAAAAAACCAGCCATCCCACCCACAGGTTCCCTGTGAAGGATTAGTCGAGGCCCGTCTCCCACCATTTCTGTAACTGTTCAAAACTGTCACTCTGATACTCACACCGTGATGTTCCAGCTGTGTGGAGGTGAGAAGTCCGCCAGGGACTGAACCTCTTTCTAGAACACATGACACAACTATTCCTACACAGGAGATTTATTGTCAGAATTACAGTTTGGATGTTGGTGTGAACGGCAGTTACTTGACTTTTCTGAATACAAGTTAGGGTACGAAGAATCGCTCCTCTTAGTGTTGGAACGCACACATTCATCTGTGAGGTCCAGTCACACCTGGATTACAGGTGAGTTAACTGGAACATTCTGTCAGGTAACTGTAGCTCACACTGTTGTGACAGTTGAATCCCAGCCCCTCGCTCTCTCGCTCCCTCAGTCTCTTTCCATGTCTCTCGCCCTCGGAGGCAAACCGCTGTCTCACTTACAACAGCTGTTTCTTCACGCGATGACTCCATCGGCGTCTGACAAACACACATGTTCTGCTTCCTGCCCAACAATTTACTGCTGAACGGCACAGAACGGTCGACGCCCGAGGCCGATCATCACACTGATGTCAGCTAACATGCAGCCGGCCACACGCACCTGAAAACAATGTACTGCCCCACATCAGCAGCCACAGTGAGGACACGCCATCTCATCTGTTTAGTAATACAACGCATATCGTGACTCTGAAGTCTGACGGCATTTATTACATTATAGATAAACACATGAGCAAATGAACACTGAAGTGAAGCTTAATGATGCATGATGGCGATGTAGCAACGCCGATCAGCCACAACATGAAAATCGCTGACAGGTAAAGTGAAAAAAACTGATCGTCTCTTTGTTAACGCGACGTTCTGCTGGGAAACCTCGGATCTTGGCTTTCACGCAGACGTTCTTCAAAACGTACCCAACTAAACTCCAGTAAAGAAGACGTACACCCCCTCATTGCAACTGGTGCGTATAAGATTATCTGGAGTCTTTATTCACAAGTTAAAATGAGTAACCAAGTTGTGAACAAAGCAAAACGTGTCATATATCATTTAAACTTGAAATAAATGACTTTTTGTTCATCAGCTTGATATGCAGAACTTCTTGGCATACTGTTGCTTTTTTCCACATCCAACTGATACACAAAACAGTATCGTCTCATTCAAGTCATGTTCGTGTCCACTTGATGAACCCAAGTCCAATATTCATTCCTCCTTTTAGCTCCGTTTTTAGTCTATAACAACTCTTCAGGAGTATCTGGCCCTCTGGTGCTGAGCAGGTGCTGAGCAGGTGGCACACAGAAGGTTTTTAGAGTCTAATGACAGATTTTAAATACCATACATTAATAAGTAGACGCCACAGACGGGACAACAACGCATCAGGATTCACAAAATGGTGCGAAAGCGACTTTAGCTACACAGCTTGTAGTAGGTAGAGGAAAAAATAATCGTGGTATGGTTCATTTTGGATTTGAAAAAAAGTTTGCACACAATTCTGCCAGATTCGGACATCATGTGTCAGTTATTTCACAACCAGCTGCAGCAGAGCATCGTTAAATTGTCATTAGGTACAAAAACCTTCCAGCTGAAGAACAATGTGGAAGTCTGGAGGGGAAAGTGACTCTGGGGAGGGAATGCCCTTTAAAAAAAAAAAAAAAAAAATGAGGGCAGGAGGTACCTGCAGTGGTAAACAGGATGTGGAGCTACCGTGTGTGTGCATGTCTGTGTGTGTACAGGAGGTTTGACACACACACACACACACACACACACACATTCCTTAATGGTGAGATCATAAACCCCACCCACCCCCCCGTTCTCCACACACACACGTTAACACACATTCCCTCCCATACCAGGACTCAATGGATGGTGGCAAAGGAACAAAAGACACACACTCACACAATCTATCACACACACACACACACCTCTCATTATACGTTATTCAACAAACACTCAATTTAAACCCTAAACACACTTTTCAAACTGATGTCAGGTCAGTTATTAACACATTTTTCACTCAACACAGTGAGGGTTAAAAGTGCACTTTCTATACACACACACACATCCACTCTGTGTATGACATCACTCCTCTGTGCTGTGACAATGATCACATCTCAACACAGATCAGCTAACATTATTTCATGCTTGTACTTTATGCGCCACAGCTTTGGCTAAACATCATATTTACTCGTACATAGCAACCAACACAAGTCTACATACACTGTAATATATGACAATACACGTTAACATTTATTCTTAACTTAGTACTCTACGCCACTGAGAATGAGGGAAACAGAGGCCGGGCTCAATGTATTTTTTAAGACAGGCCTGATTAGTTCACTGTTCGAACGTGTAGCTCAGCAGTGTTGTTAAAAATACCCTGAAGTCTCTTGAGTAAAAGAAAAGATGTTGGAAACATATGACTTAACGTATGAATAAAAGTCTTTGAGTATCTTTTATTTTTGTATTTTAGTTCGAGTAAGCTAAATTATACAAAGGTTTACATGTATGCATCTATACTATACTATGGGTCGTACAATAATCAGCCTGGACGATTCTGTAATTAAATCAAAGAGTATTTTTCTTTTGGTTTCATCTGATTGCTGATGAAATAAATCAAATAAAAAATGCTCTTCTTTGGCTCTGATGCAGCATGTAGTTGTCAAAATAACCTAATCAGCAACTAAAGTTATTAAATACACGTAGTGGAGTAAAAATATTTAGCATAAAGAGCAAAAAAAAGGAAATATTCAAATACAATCCCCTTAAAATGGTTGTGAAGATCAGTACTTGAGTAATTGTTCTTGGTTACATTCCATCACTGAAGCTCAGCCAGCTATCTCCGAATATTTCAACATGACTTTCAGATGTTTTAAATCTTGCTGATCATGTAAAAGTTGTCCTCTACACAATAGAGGGGAATGGATGGAACCAATTTCTCCTGAAGAAATAGTTCTGGTGTCAACAGTTCATAGTATGTTCTGCGTTTTATCATGAGTCATGTGAAAATATCTCATTTTTAATGCGCTGAGCACCAGAACTTCACCACCCTTGTACTCGGGTGGAGGCAGACATTTCATCAACATGGCTCGCTGTGACAGGAGGCAAGTAAGAATGTGTGTTTCTAATAATTTGTGTGAACTGACCCTTTAGGCTTCCTGTGGGGGTCGAAGCTGTTGTAAAAAATGACGGATCACCTAAAGTCTGCCTTCGAGGTCGAACACGGGAAGCATTTCCAGACGAGTCAGCAGTCTTCCCCCATAGCATCATGTCGGCACTCCCAAACCGTGGCACCCACTGATGACATCATCGCATGATGCATTGCTGTAATAACGGTGCAGCTTAATAAGAGTCACATGAGTCATGCAGCAGCAGCTCAGGGGGGGCGATCCCGCCGAGAAAAGCCCAGATTACAGACACGGAGAAGGAGGCAAGAGGCTTTCAATGTCTTTGATTTGGTTGATGAGGGGCGAGCGAGATATACAGCGCGTGTCATTCTGTCTCGCTCTCTTTAATCTGGTCGCTGGTTGGACTCGAACAGCTGCAGAGATGAAGCGAGAGGGATCAAAGAGGAAGAAAAACTTTCCTCTCATGTGTTGCAGACTCATTCACAAGGAATCAAAGAAGTCAACGAACCAAGAAAAAACTAAAAAAAAAGGTTAAATGATGAAAACTGGAGAGTGTCCAGTGTTTGTTGAAGGGCTTCTAGGAACAGACAGGGAAACCTTGGCAGAGGATTTCAGGCCGAGACCGGCCTCGAAAGCGGGTCAGGAGTTCAGTAGATGTGGTGCCAGACCTCGTTCAGACTTCAATGTGATTTTGAAATCCGAGCAACAGATTCTTTTATGGTTTAGGTAGAATTTGAAACACACTGTGGTTCCCTGTGTTTCAGCGATTAGTCGGAAAATCGACTTTGGTGTTCGATTATTTGTTCCAGTCATTTTTTTCGAGCCAATATGTTGAACATTTGCTGGTTCCAGCTTCTTTAATGTGAGGATTTCCTGCTTTTCTTTGTTATTAATGACAATAAATGCACAGTCATTTGAGTTTGGACTTTAAAAAGCATTTTAAAAGGCTAAATAATTATTCAATTATAAAAAATAATTGTAAGATAATTCAATAATAAAAAAAGAATTAGCTGCAGCCTTTTGTAAAGATAAACTTGAGTAGTATCAGAATGGAGCATTAACAGGAACCAGGAAAGGAAACAAAATCAAATATTAAATAAATTTTTACAGCTGCACACGTAATAAAACCAGTTTCCACTAGAAATACGGAGCTCGACAAAGTTTGATGCAAAGAAAGAAGAAAGATGAAAACATGAGAACCACAAGAGAACCGAGTATCCAGCACACTGCTGCCCTGTCATTAACACACACACACACACACACACACACACACACACACACACACACACACACACACACACACACACACACACACACACACACACACACACACACACACACACACACACACACACACACACACAAAAACACACACATCTGGCATTACGTCTGCACACATAAACAGGACACACACTGACAAACACGCTGCAGCATTTAGCCCTGTATGACCTCACCCTGCTGGTTCCCAGGCTATGATGTCATCAAAAAACCAGAGCAGCCATGTGGCGAGGAGGAAGAGGAGGAAGAGGAGGAAGAGGAGGATGAATGGAACAGAGGTGAGGCGATAGTGATGGAGGGAAGAAGTTCACTGAGGTGCGTTTAGGTAGAACAAAAAGCATTTTAGCTGCGGTAAGAGAGCATTTATAGTCATTGACGTTCAAAAAGCTCCAAGAGAGCTGTTAAATTAACCCTGAGGTGGGATGTTTTTATCAACTCTAATGCAAACATAAAAATATATATTAGCGGATATAATATTTAACATTTCTGCGTCAAAGACCTAAGTTACATATTTTGTTGAGTTGGGTAGTAACGTTATCCCAAATGTATCCAACACATGTTCAAACCAAGAGAAATCTCATCATCCCACGTTAACGCTGTTGTTTAGATTCAGAGACGCCGAGTCACAGAAATTACATACCGTGTGTTTAAATATATAACAGACTTCAGTTTCTCTCCCGTTTCAGTTTGTTCAGAAAGTGGAGAAACAGCAGAACACAGACGAAACAATAAACCAACTCGGCTTTGAGGATTTGTTGCATTTCTTTGATTTTTGTGCCCATAAACAGAAAATCTTTGTTTCTGGATTCTTGGTCAGACAAAACAAAACGACTGACAACTTGGAACTTTTGGAAATTGTGAATGGTGATAAATACCTTGGATAGCTTGATTGATACCTTGGGTTGAGCCTTTTTAAATCTACAGATGGAGGGTGTCCTCCTTCACATAGTCCGGCATTTTTTCTACAGTAGCCCAGGACGGACAAACCAAACGCTGGCTCGAGAGAGGGACTTTTTAGTGGCCACCATAGAGAAGAGCGAGGCGAGGGGTTTTCAGTTGGTTGCAATCTGCAATCTTACCATTAGATGCCACTAAATCCTTGGTTTTTAAATCTAAGTTGACCAAATATGTGATTTAAATCAGGAATTATCTCAAAGAATAAACAAGTGTCACCAGACTAGTTGGTGCCCACCTTTTTTAGGACACTAGGGGATAAGAGACAACCCTCCGTGCCAAAAAAGCACTCAGGGTTCAACACCAAGATGTGAAGCAGAAGGCAGAACAAAGAGAAGAAGAAAGAGAGGAAGCGATGAAAAAAAGAGTGAGTAAGAAGAGCGGAGATGTTTGTAGCGGAGCCAGGCTGCAGGAGGTTTACCACGGTGATTATCACTGAACAATTCTCAGTTCACCACGACCACAACCACACACAGAAACACACACACACACACATTTCAGCACCACGGGGTGTGTGTGTGTGTGTGTGTGTGTGTGTGTGTGTGTGTGTGTGTGTGTGTGTGTGTGTGAGTGTGTGAGTGTGTGAGTGTTGGGAAGCTGCAGTGTGGGGTTGGTTAAATGTAGAGGTTTGAGGTTTATGTGTGTAAGCGAGTGACATAACAGTTTCTTTGTTGGAGTCAAACATCTCTGTCATCTTCATCATCAGTCGGATCATCATCATTAACCAAATATTTGAACAGTGACCGTCTGTAACTCAGCGTCACGTCTGGTTCGTCTCCAGCCAGACAACAGAGGCTGAACATTCCCGACATCAAAGCCAACGCAGCACAAGTACACAATGACACCAGAAACATGATGACAATAATTCAGCTTCACAAAGACGTGAACGTCGGCTGTGAGTCGACAGGACGGGTGGTTGTGGCGAGGAAACAAAGAGAGGTGTGTGAGTGTGTCGGGATGTTGGACTGGGTTTTTCCACCAGGTCTGGCACCTTAAAATGTATTTCTAGTGATGCATGACACACATGTTATTCATAGGAATGTTATATTCTCAGCTATTTATAAGTATCGGTGGAATTACAGCTGATTAATAAAATAAGCACAGCATCTTGGAGGAGGAGCAGAAGATGAAGCAGAAGTAGAACTAGAAGAAAAGCATTAGAAGAAGAAGCAGAAGAAGAAGAAGTAGAAGCAGAAGCAGAAACGGAAATAGAAGCATTAGAAGAAGTAGAAGAAGAAGAAGCATTAGAAGTAGTAGTAGAAGAAGAAGCATTAGAAGTAGTAGTAGAAGAAGAAGCATTAGAAGTAGTAGAAGAAGAAGAAGCATTAGAAGCAGTAGAAGTATAAGAAGAAGCATTAGAAGTAGAAGAAGAAGAAGCATTAGAAGTAGAAGAAGAAGCATTAGAAGTAGAAGAAGAAGAAGAAGAAGAAGAAGAAGAAGAAGAAGAAGTAGAAGTAGAAGAAGTAGAAGAAGTAGAAGAAGAAGATGAAGAAGAAGATGAAGATGAAGAAGAAAGGACGAGGGGGAGAAACAAAAAAACGCCTTGCTCAAGTCACAAGTCAGAAAGGTTGGGAATGGCACTGACAAACATTATCAAAACATAAATAAATCACATCTAACTAGTGTTCTCATCGCTGTGATCACGAATGAACACAGAGACTTTGTGGAATAAATTGGACTTCAGTGACATTTGTTCCTCTGAGACTCACAACAGCTCAAAGCTGCAACATTTAGACCTGAAACCAACAAAGAAGCTTTCTCTGCAGGGAGGAGGTGTGTGTGTGTGTGTGTGTGTGTGTGTGTGTGTGTGTGTGTGTGTGTGTGTGTGTGTGTGTGTGTGTGAGTGAAAGTCTATATCCCTGCCACTCTCATGTTACCTTTTCTGCAGCGACACAGAGGCTCAGTGTGTTGTGTTGTCTCTCACACACACTCTGCAGCCTTGTAGCGTGGGACGAGAGCCGATAGGGTGAAAAGATAAACATGAAACTTTATTTCGATATTTACATAAAACATCTCGAAGGTCAAAATCAAACAGAAATAATCCTGACACGCAGCACTGAGAGTCTATTTTTCCGTCTTTGTGTGTGCAGCACTGAGCTGCAGGTTTATTGTCCGAGTAGGAAAGCTTCATTAATCGATGTCCAATCAGAGTGCGTCGGCTGACGTGTCCTCAGAAGCTGATTGGTCCAGAATGTGGTGCACCCTGTGTGTTTTTATCCTCCTCCTCAGACTGAAAGCTCCTTCATGGTTTAGTCACACCTGAATGAGGCTTTTGGCAGAGTCACTTCATGTCTTCACTCGGCATCTCGTACATCGTTATTTTCAGGATAAGTTAAGCTGCTCAGAAACAGCATCAATTTGCATGCAGGTGAGACGATGCATGTTCTGGAAAAACTCTGAGAATTAACACTGATTATAGCTGACTATGCTTAGAGAGATATATCTGTCTCTTTCAGCCACCTCCGCTTACAGAAGCAGAAATCCTGTTCATCTTTTCCACAGACAATAGTTGTGGTTCCATCAACATATTCTGCAGAAGTTTTGCTTAAAAAAAGATGGTTGCTGGAGACAGAAACACTTGTTTAGCTGGTGATGTTGGGAGATCTGAATAAGTTCTGACGCAGCGAACATTTCACATGACCGGTGAGCCGTTTTCTGGTCTGAGAGACGTAGAAGAAGACGACGACGAAGAGGAAAGAAGAAGAAACTGGATGGAAACGCAGCAGAAATGTGACTTGTGTGTGTTAGAATATATCTGCTTCTCAAAATAGCACAGTGACGCAGTTTCCCATCGCACTGGGGCCTTTCTGTGTGCAGGGTTTCCTCAAGGTAGTCAGGTTTTCCGCCCACCACCAAAACATGCACATTAGGTTGATTCTCCAGCCCTTGAGCAAGGCAAGGCACACGATGACTCCGGACAAACTCGATATCAGCCTTTTGACAGCTCTGATTCACGGCTCCGACTGGCACAGAGGATCGTGGGTACTGTAGCATTTTGAAGCGTCCACTATTACAAACTGATGAAGAACATGATTTCAAATTATACCAGAATAACTTGTGGCCACAATATAAGCCTACAGGATTGTTACATCATCTGGGACAGTCTCAATGTTTGCATGTAAAGTAACACTGAGTGTATGTTTCAAAAGAAAAATGGGACACAGAACGATTAAATAAATCATAATTTTCCTACTCTATACACAGAGAATTGATGGATGCCAACTGACATGTCTGTAAACATGTTTTCCAGCTTGAAATCTATTAAAAATGATTAACTATTTAGCAGTGATTACGTAATTATGATGTTTATATGTACGAAGTAACCCAATATTTACCAAAATCCTCAGTTCACAGGATGTCTTTGATGGGCAGGATTAATGTTTGGGCCTCTGCAGGAAACATCGGCTCAACCCAGTGATTTCTGTTGGTGTTCTCTGCACTGATGGCTTTAATGTGTCAGGACTCGAGCTCCGTTTCTTCCAGTGTAAGTTGTAACCTGAAGCAGTTTTTTGCTCGTCCCCCAAAAATGTGTTTTATGTTCCAACACCACAAGTCATGCTTCTTGAATTCCTCTAAAACCATCGTGGGGAATCAAAACATCGCAAGAAAAATGCAAAAAGCTACCCAGGGCTGTTTATGAGGTTATACCTTCACTATTTTTATCCGTATCTGCGGGTGACGCGAGTCCTGATCTGGTTGTGATTATTGATGTGGTTGCAATTATCGTGGCGGTTGCATCTCGACAGAAGCCGTAACCAGGGAGCTGAAGCTGAGAGTCTGGACTTTGAAACCACTTCTTTATCAGGGCGTTTCATGTTCATGTCCTAACCGTAACATATGAGCTGCTGTGACAACGTATGCAATGAAAACCAAAGATCGGGAACAAAGGCCGGAGCCATAAATACGACAGCAGCTCTGATGTTTTTCCTCCTGGAGGAGTGAAACCGAAGAAGTGAAACACTCGAAAAAAGAAAAGAAAGACGGAACAGAACAGGAGTGGAGGAGCTGTGAGGTTTGTGTGTGAGTGAGAGTGAGAACATGGCCAAGTCAAACACTCCTGCCCGCCATGACTTCCAGACGAGGGAGACCTTCGCATGTAAGAGCACATTACAGTCTTTACGGCTCCGATTTCCAAAAGGAAATGAAAGTGATTCTTGATCGTCTCTGCACTTCAGTACACTGACATATTATTGTCTTAAGTTTTTTCTTCACTCCACTGCAAATCTCTTCCACCAGATCGACACACTCTGTTAGCCACACACTCCAGTCTGAAATATCTTATAACACTATTTGACAGATGGTCGTGAAATTTTTCATTTATGGTCTCCAGGGGATTAATCCTAATGACTGTGGGGAACCTCGGATTCTGCCTCTCGTTCCATCGCGTTACCACTCCGGAGGTTTTGATGAAACGCCTCCATAATTGTTAAAGTGATTGCCAGGAAATCTGGTCACACTCGGGCTGCAGCTAACGATTACTTCCACTGTCAAATAGTCTGTCAATTATTTCTGCAATGAATCGATCAGTTGTTTGGTTTATAAAATGTCAGAAAAGGCTGAAAAATGTTGATCAAGAGTTTCCCGAAGCCAAAGATGACGTCTTATAATGTCAAAGGAATAAAGAAATCAGCGATACAGATTATTAGTAATCAAGGAGGATAATTGATGACATTTGGAGCTGATATACATTTACTGTAAAAACGAAAATCGTAATTTCCATTAACGTGATAACTATGTGGTTACTTGTGCAAATTCAAATTGTTCTGTGTTATTAGTTAACGCCATCACGTCCCACTCAAGATAAACTGTCATCATCATCATCATCATCATCATCATCATCATCAGGTCAACATGTCTGAGTTTATGCCCTAAAACCTTCAAGACTAACGAGCCTAACAAAGGACGTGAACATGGTTCAGCATGTTAACATACTCGGCTCGAACTCTTTACGTCGCTGCCAACAAAATGCCAGCAGTGAAGCCACATCAGAACTGTGCAGTGCTCGGCTCTCTCATCCTTTATGTACGTAAATAAACAGTCAGAACATCCACGCCATAACATTTAAATCCCGCAACAACCCCCACAATCCACATAATAGTATCACTTTCAACCCACATAAACACACAGCCAGTGCACTCACATGTAGCAGAGCAGAGAGAGAGAAACACGGAGGTTCTTCACCAGTGAGCAGCTTTCACTGGAATAAGTGGAGCGCTGTGTTCTCTTAACACATTCATGGCGTTCACAGTTATTTTCATCGTTGACTGATCCGCACGTCTATTCAATCTCTAAAATATCGATACATTTGTGAGAAATGCTCATCACAGTTTCCCAGATCCCAAAGTGACGTCTTCAAATTGCTTCTTTTGTCCAACGAACAGTCTAAAACCTAAAGACTCTTTATTTACCGTCAGAAATGACAAAGATAATCAGCAAATCTACACATTTAAGATGCTGGAAAGGGCAAATGTTTATATTTTTTGCATGGAATGGGAATATCAAAATGCTTAATTTACTTTCAACCAATGAATTGTCCACTTATCTGTGGACGAGGGAATTAATACGTCATAGTTTAACAGATTTAATCTGGACCTTGGGGAAGGATCCTGGAAGCCTTTACAAGCCCGGACCTGTGGACGTTCACATCAACCTGAACTGTTGATTGTTTTCCAGGCTGCTGATTGGACGGCCATCTTATCGCCTCACGCTGCATTTGAACTCTCACACTGAGATTCTTCATTCTGCCGTCGCCTACATCTCTTATCTCCCATCTTTCTCAAAAGGACCTGAACGCACCATTGGGCAGCTCTGAATCATTGAAGCTATGTGACACGCCCTCTTCAGAGCCACGCCCCTCTCTCCGGTGGACTCCAGCCAATCACTGGCTTTGTTTACAGAGGTTGCCAAGACAACAGGTGGAATGCACCTTATTCTCCTGACCTTGACACTTTTCTGCTTGTGTGTGTGCGTGTGTGCGTGAGAGAGCTAGTGTGTGTTTAGCTCACATACTACTGTCTATCTCTGAGATATTATCTGAGGACGAAACTACTTCTTTATCGATTAAGAGACAATGTTAAGCTTTGTATTCATGTTCTTTACACTTCCTCCATTCACTGATGTTTAAAGGGACAGAAAACCTAATTTGCAAGAATGAGTGTTAAGTATATTTCTGCAAAACCACAAATAACTTGAAGCTGAAGGTTTATTTATGCTGCAGCTTTCCATCCGTTTGGGTTGAATTTTCTATTTCTCTCTTGTCACAATGCTGTGCTTATGCTCTGGTTAAAAAAACACTTGGTTAGGGTTAGGAAGCAACATGGTTTGGGTCAAATACTTGTTTTAGTTGCCCCATTCACAGATAAAGATGGCCTGACTTCCCCTGAAAACTAGCCGGTTGTGGCCACCAGAAAAACGGCTTTAAATATCGCTAGGTGTCCTTAAAAACACGTACAAATACGCACTGTTGTGACTCGAACGGCAGTCAGACGTTTGCCAGCCTTGTAGGCGATCAGTCAGAAGATAATCACATCACACCGACTGATAATACTCTTGAATTAAGACTTTAAATTCACAATATTTTTCTACTGTCCTATCATTTAATACACGTACAGATGGATAAAAATAACCAGAGTCACGGGTGATCTAAATTGTCCTGAAGGGGAAATTCATCTAGTCAGACAAGTTTGAAAAACATGAAGACAAAAACAGCCTTCAACGGCACGTCGCGCACGAATCAACAGACACCATTAAATAGAGAGAAACACAGCAGCATTAACATAAACAACAACAATGACTTCCCTTTTTAAAGAATTAGTGTGTGAATGCTGCTATTGTCTGATGTTTCTTCTTTTATCAACCACCGTGTATAAAAATAAATAAATCAACCTACACAACAACCAGACAGTTTGTGAGTGAGAGAAAGCTCCTGTAAACACGTCAGCGACAAAACAACGAGGAAACAATCGAAGTCATGACACAAAAATGACGACAGAAACAGAAAGTCGAGTTTCGGGATAACATGAAACCAAACGTGCATCAGCTGTTCAGAGTTCAACGAGCCGAGCTGGACCGAGACTGCTGTTGACACACAGCGCCATGGCAACCGGGCGGCCGAAACAGAAAGAGAGAGAGAGTGAAAGTGTGTGTGTGTGTGTGTGTGTGTGTGTGTGTGTGTGTGTGTGTGTGTGTGTGTTAGTTAATATGTCACAGACAAAGACAGAGAAACTCATGACCTGTCTGGACGTTCGCTGTGTCATTAAGACATGTTTAAGGCTCGCAACGAATCAGTGTGTTCACGTCCGCTGGGCTCGAGTGACATGAGGATACTGATCGTGTCACAATACAAAACAGTTTCCCGGTGGTCTTATCTTTTAGGAGGTGTTTTAGCGTTCCTCGTCACGGCACAGGTGCAAGCAGGAAATTTCACATGAAGACAATACAAACAATGATGGAGGACAGTTGACGTGACACAGAACGCGTCGTTCCAAACAAGAGAAGGACTCCGATACGCCAAGACAAAACAATAAGATCGTATGTTTGACCAACCAGAGAACCAAACTCTGCCTTTACCCTAAAATTCAACACGTTTAATCTGTTAATCACGTTTTAATTTAATAATCTAGTCTATAATATGTAATGTTGGTGTATCACTGTGTTGGTAAAGCACATCAGGTGCTAGACATGATATGAGATCGGACACATTAAAGCAAAACTGCAGCAAGAAAGTTGAGATGAGATTAAAATAAATAGAATAAAAAGCTCAAAATAAAAGCAGTACAGGCAGAAACATTGTGACATTTAATCCCTAGAATTTGTCAGATTCTCCTACATTTCTCATAATGCAACTCAATAGTTTAATTTAATGAGACATGTCCACGTCTTCCAAACCTACAGCTGCAGTTTGTGATACACTTTCTTTGTCACTCTCATTATAAAAGTGTCTGTAATCAATATATATAAGATGTTAAAACAATGTGACGATGTGAAAGATGAACCTAAAGAGATTTATGAGCTGAATCTGCAGCTTTTGTCAGCTTTATAGAAGTCAGATGACTGATTTTGTTTTGAGCCATTCATGATGTCCGAGCTTCAGCAGCCGCATCATCACTTCCTGTGCAGCAGAATAAGCAACTAGACAAAAAGTGCTCAGAGAGCAACAGAGAGCAAAAAACTAATCTTCTAATGAAGTGGAAATAAGCTGAGTCACTCCTGAATATTAAAATGTAACAGATATATTTATACATGAATGAATAAATGAATATCTTCCAGGTTAAAACAGACTTCAGTGAAGAACTTTACTCTCAACGCCAACGCACCACTTCACTGCAAGCTAATGTTACTGTTCAAAAACACAGCCTGGAGGCACAGACTGTGTGTGTGTGTGTGTGTGTGTGTGTGTGTGTGTGTGTGTGTGTGTGTGTGTGTGTGTGTGTGTGTGTGTGTGTGTGTGTGTGTGTGTGAGTGTGAGAGAGAGAATGAGGTCACAGAGTCTAATTGATGGTACAACCGACAGCGTCAGATCCCGATGGGCCTGTTCTCACGTCTTCACCTGCCTCCTCTCTGCATGCTTCATTGGACCTTGTTAAGCAACGTGGTGATATTAGTTGCATTGTGGGTAATGTAGGCACCAGGTTTTAAAAATAAGGGGGAATGTGTGGAATAAAAAGGTGATATCTCTGGTAGTGTATTGATTTTGAGTGTTAGAGGAGAGCAAACTGCTTAAAAAAAACAACCTGCCGCCTACATTACCCACAATGCAGCTTAATCACTGAGTGGCAATTTATCAGATTACATGCAGCTTCCTCTGTAGCCACAAAAGACGTTATTCTACTTATTCACATGTACACCACGAGACCTGTAAGCACACTTTAATGTGTAATATTGGTGGAGTTGCCCTTTAATATTAAATGAGACAGAACAAATCTAAAATGTCACGTTGTTGAGCCGACAGCCTGTTTTTCTGACCAGGGGCCACAAAATTAATCAACACCGCTTCAAAGACACGCTCCCTCTGATAACAACTGATTCATAAATAATAAAAATCAGCAGCTGTCAAACCGGCTCGAACAGGCAGAAAATGTGCTTCAATTTCAGCTGTGATGCAACACAACACCTGTCTGCACAAGCGGAGGGCCAACACCCTTTTTATGCAACACACACACACAGACACACACACACACACACACACACACACACACACACACACCTGGCACTCAACACCTTGAGCAACAACCATCCATACTG
>CAEMYA010000632.1:142151-152919 GCA_903131615.1 Diplodus sargus
CCCCCCCCCCATAACGCAAAAGACTGTTATGATTAATCAATCACTAATCAATCAGTCACAGTCTGCACTGAATCAGATCTGGACACATCTCATCTCGTGATGGATTTAGTTTTTACAATCGGACATGAACAGCTGCCTCACTCTGTAAGAATGTGGTCCTCGCTGTCTGATAAACAACCTCTGCTATTACACCTGAAGGCTGATGTTATATTTCATAAAAGGTATAATTATTTATTCTGAAGGGCAGACGGTCTGTATTTTAGGTCAGCTGGCAAGCCTACATAATAATACACAGGGGAAAATCATAGTTTATCTTGCATAATTTGCATTCAGTGCGTGTACCTGAATCAGATATCACATGTTTGTGTTGGGAAACAATTGGGACACATTTTGCTTTGCTGCTCTCTTTGTTTTGAGCTGCTGAAGGTAAATATTTGCACTAATATGACACTTTGTTGCATTCAGCTACATCTCTGATCAGTTCAAGATGTTTAGGAAGTAGTTTTATGTTGTACAGCGTCTCAGCAGGGATGGGACAGCGAGCCGCAGCTGACATCTGCAGTTTTTACTGGAGTGGTGGATCACAGGTATTCGTGAGATGTGCTGCCAGCGGCTCCTACAGTTTATTGGAAACGAGTGAAAACATCGAACGCAGTGATGTTTTCTTTCCATGGAGATCAGACAGAGCATAGAGCTGCAGCCCGTGAACCTGCTGACTGATCGGTCTGGTTCAGTCAGCTGTCAGTCAGCTGTCGACCTGTTCCACCTGAATCAGCTGGACATCATGTCTCCTCCTGTCCATCTCGCTCTCCGTCTCTCTTTTAATGCTGAATACAAACTCTGAAGCCGTCAGGAATCTGGCGGCGCTCCTGTCAGTCGCCCTGAGCCAGAATTCATCAATTCCATCACGGCTGACACAAAGACTTTCTGTCCAGTTTGAATGTCCACCCTCGCACAGCTGGACACGCATTCCAGATATGTTACAGAATGATACTTAGCTTTACATCTAATCAAGAGCTTGGAGACTTAATAACAAAAAAAAAAATCTCAAATGTTTACAAGTGATTTCTCTTCTGCCGGCTGGAGTTTTATGTCAGTGCATTTTTAATTTCTCATTCAAAAAACAGTAAGCAAGGAGTGCTGCTCGGGTATGGAAAATGTTCTTCAGTGTCCTTCTGGTGCTCTTCAGTTTAGAGATCGAGTTTATTCAGAATTGGTGAAGAAGTTTGAGCCACTCAAGAGGGAACTGAGCTAAAGAGCCATTAATTAAAGGCTTTAATGGCTGAAACACATTTTTACCGTTGTTAGGCTCCTATAGCCAAGATAAGTTAAAGGCCTTTCAAATTTTATTCTCTTGAGTGCCTTACTTTTTAATTTCCAGTTTGAATTTAAACATTATTTTAGAGTCAAGCCTTATAATGAAGTTTTCATGTGTCTGAGACTCAAATAAATGTATTTTTTTATGGTTCACTGGGTGAGCACTTGTCTATATTTTGATGTTTGAGGCTTCAGAAAATGCTCCCAGAGAGAAGAACAATTATTCTTAAGGGAACTATTTATTTAACCTTCTCTTACGGGAACTCCAGAGTGTGCTTATGTGTCAGACTTGTGGTTTACCATCTCTCATGATTTGTTCTGTGATATCTGTAACATCAATTTTTACTACTGGTGATGAAGGACTACGTTTTAATTCATCGTAAATATCATTGAGCTGACTACTGACTGTAGGTAAGTGATACTGATATGTGACTTATAGTTGGTTTTCACTGGCAGGTTGACCAAAAGCAAAGCGAATAAGATGATGGAATTCTGATCCAGCAGCGGTTAGCTTGTGTTGTGTGTGTGTACCTGCTCAGCTCAGTCTCCAGACGGTGCAGTCTGTCTGTCAGAGATGTCCGTTCAGCTCTCAGGGCGTCACAGTCCTGCTGCAAACACACACACCGCTGCTGCAACGTAACACACTCCGCTGAGAGGGAGAGATGGAAGAGAGAAAGATCATTTATATATCCTGTAATTTGAAAAAACAGATGGACTATCAATAAGATTTCTGCAGAGAGACAGAAAACTAGCAAACACACACATACACAGCTCACCCTGCAGCTGGTTGGCGCTGTTGTGTTGCTGTTGCTGCTGTGTGAAGGCCTCCTGCAGCCGGCTGATCTCCTCCTCGTATTTGGAGGCCGTGCTCCTCCAGTGCTCCAGCTCAGATCGCACACCGCCCAGGTCGGCCTGCAGGGCAGCGATCTCCCGCTCCCGCTCCGCTGTGGCCGCCTCCATGGCGTGCCGCAGGACAAGAATCTGATGGCAGAAACACAATCCATGCATCGGTCAGTGACATCATAGGACTGGATTTACAGCACACCAACAGACATTAGGTCACATTCTGTACAAGAGGGTTTTGTTTCTTTATGCAGGGAGGAGTCAGTAAGAGTCAGAGGGGAGTCAGAGGGGTGTGAGGGGTCAGAGGACAGCCAGGGGAGGGAGTCAGATGGAGTCACAGGGGATGTGGGGGGAGTCAAAGCGGCATCACTGGGAGTAACAGATATAAGGAGGAGTTGTGAGGAGTCAGGGAGCAATAAGCAGGAGTGGCGTATTACCTCCTCCTGGGCGGAGTAGAGCTCCTCTCTGGTGGTGCAGATGGTGCTCTCCCTCTGCTCCCTCAGTGCCTCCATGTCAGCCTGCAGCTTCCCGAGCTGAGCTAAACAAGTGATATAGGAGCAACATAGATCATGAGATATACAGGTGTACAGTGTAGTACTGTATGTGTGTGTGTGTGTGCGTGTGTGTGTGTACTAACTCTGCAGGTACTGGATCTGTTTGGTCGACTCTTCAGTCTGCTGAGAGTTATTCCTCCTTTCGTCCTCCAGCAGAGCTACAGACAGACAGAGAGTCATATGGTCACCATTTTAATCTGGTATGATGTCATGTGACATCAGATATCACAAGGAAAAGGATTTGACAGAGCCAGATCATCTCTCTCTGCTCTGTTATGACATTTAAAAACAGTCTCCATTTGATTCTCAGAACAGTCACAAAAGTATTTGTGGATCCTAAATGTATCTTAGATTTAGTTACAGCTCTTAAAATAACTGTGTTAACTGAAGTGGGATTATTTTCAACTGTTAGTTACCTTGTAACTCCAGACATCTCTGCTTGCCAGTGTTGGCTAATTCCTGGGCCTCCAGAAGCTCTCTGTGGAGATGGTGGATGACCTGCTCCGTGTCTCCAGGCTCCAGACCGGCCCGATGCAACTCCGCTGCACACACACACAAAAATCATTTAAATTGAGTTCTTCATGTTTTACTCTTAATTCTTAACACATGGCCATGTTATACATAACAAACTAATAAAGCTTTGGAAGGACTTGAATCAACCGAACACATGTGAACAGCTCCCCCTGCTGGGCAGTGAACTGTACTACTGTATCTGTCAAACACTTGTGACCTTGGTTCATGTTGGGGGTCTGTGCAGCAGAGCGAGCGACATATTTACCTTTAAGCAGAGCTACTCTGTTCTGTGGTTCATTTAACTCTTGGTCGTCCATGTTGCCGTCTAAAACAAATACACACAAACACACATATTCAATGACAAAACCTTCAAAGATTTAAATCGTACTTTGTCTTTTTCTGAATT
This sequence comes from Diplodus sargus, assembly GCA_903131615.1. Classification (NCBI taxonomy): domain Eukaryota; kingdom Metazoa; phylum Chordata; class Actinopteri; order Spariformes; family Sparidae; genus Diplodus; species Diplodus sargus. Next base: position 145,785 of record CAEMYA010000632.1, read on the forward strand.
ATCAATGATATTAGAAAATAATATATTTAGTTCTCAGTGGGTTACATAGAACTTGTTCCATGATGAAACGAGTACAGACTAGATGTTCTATATGTCACATGAGTGAGAGAACAGACTTCAAGTTATTAGGAGTAAACCACAGTCCAACTTAAAGAGAAAAGCCTTGAAACTACAACTGATGAATGAGATAAAACGTGAGGGAGGACAGAATCACATAAATGAGACTTCAACATAAAAAATACTAGTGATGAAATGACACATTGAGTGTGTTTTACTGACCTGATGTGTCGTCACTGCTGCGGTCTTTGCTGGGACTGAGAGTGTCTGACATGTCGGACTCTTTGGCATCCATCTGATTCCCTGTGGGGCCACACACACACACACGCACACGCACACGCACACAGACACACGCACACAGACACACACAAAGGTTAGCTAGGCAGGGACAGAACAGAAATCAAATGCAAATCACCAGCACAAAAAACTGAAGGAGGGAAAAAATTAAAATATAAAATAGGAAAAAAAAAGGACAAATGTAAAAATAGGGCCCCACAAATGTGTGTATATGTGCACACGCGCGCAGACACACACGGACACTTGTGTGGTGTGCACTGACTGGTTTAGAGTGTGTCAGGCACGGCAGGGAAACAAACAACAAAAGCAGCTTTAGAACCACTCAGTGTTTTGTAAAATATTGAAAAGATGCCAGTTTGCCTGCTCAAAACTACAGACGTGTGTGTGTTTATGTCCACAGAAAATGCACTTAAACCGTTTGGCAAAGCCTCCACACATGGCTGCCGGTGAGCCCTGGTCAGTATTGTGTGTCTAGAGAATCAAAAGCATGACAAACAGTCAAACCTCTCACAACAGAAAAGTCAAAAGGTCAGAGGTCACTGCAGTAGGATGTCTCCTTGTCAGCAGTTTTGCCCCTTTGTGATAACGACTTGACAAAAAAAAAAGTCAGTCGTTGCAGCTGTTGAAAACTGAATCATTTCAGAATTGATCAAACAGGACATGAGGATGTTCTCTGAAATCTAATAATAAGATCACAAGAACTTAACTGGCACAAAACATAATTAAGTAAGTGGCGAGATTCTGATGGTTATTTAATTGAAGAAGCAGATGACATGAAAAATGTTCCATGTGGGGATAAAGTTCATGTTTTGGAGCCTCATGTTGTGCCGAGATTGAACGAGTACAACCTTAAGATTTTTATAAAAGCATGTTGGCATACTCCTGTTTGTCTTTGCAGCACTGTGATCACATCACATACTGACATCATCCATTTAAAGCAGTGACGATAAGTCGGTTTATTATCTCACATGATCAGTGAATTGGGTGTAAATTCATTCTGAACCATTTTGATAACTGACAATTTGTTTGGTCATTTTTCAAGCAAAATGTTAAACATTTGCTGGTTCCAGCTCCATAAATGTGAGGATTTATTGCTTGTGCTCGTTATTTATGACAGTAAATGTCAGAGTCTTCACAGGCTAAAATATTAACCGTGAAAAAAAGAATCAGAATCAGTTAGTTGCAGTCAGCTACATCAAATTAATTATAGTTATATTATCTATTTAGACGCTGGATATTTACCTTTGCATTAAGGGTTTTAATTTGTTCCCACAGCTGCTGTGTGTGTTGACTCTGCAGCTACACTATCCGTTTAGTATTGCGATGGTGATAACAGGACACATCTGCTGCCCAACTATAAATCAAAACCTTCCCAATACGGCTCCTCATGACAGCTTGTGACAAATATAAATCCAGGTCAAGCCTGTGAGTGAGAGTCATCTACCTTTGAGTCGATCGGGGCTGGCCAGGATGTCGTCCTCTGCCGTCTGGTTGTTCTGTAGGTGGGCGTCCATCACTTCTACAAACACACACAGATAAGAGTTTCATTTTCAGTTTCATTTGTTAGTATCGATAGAATTAAGTTATATTTAATGTAAAAACACACATTTTGATCTTAAAGCTTGACAAAGTCAGACGCATATTCACCATGTATGTACAAACTAGTCTAAAACAGTCTCAGTTGATTCTGACTGTTAGTTCACAGACTGAACTGCTCAAGGACGCAGACAAGAGAAGGAAATCATTTTCCTTGAAGATTATTGGAGCTCTTACCATCAAAGTTGGCCAGTTTGTGGATTGAAGAGCTTACAGTCTCCTTCAGCTGTTTGACGGCTGCAGGAAGAAAAAACGAAAACCAGGAGAATCAGTGAATAAATCCAGTTTAAATTTGTTTCGAAAACACAGATTTTAAGCTCAGTTCAAATCTGTGCCAATCTCCGTTAATGTCCAACAGGCCAACCATGACCAGCAGTCCCAAAGCCTTTCACACAGACTCAGGGAGAGTTATCAGCTGGATTAGTAGCTGGTTAGTACAGATCTGAAGTGCAGAATCTCTTGAACTCATTTTTCACATGTAATCTAGAGCCCCATTCACACTGCCATTTGGAGGCAGGGATCCTACGCCAATTCCCCGCCTCCGTCCCAGTGTGAATCTCTCGGAGGCGGCGAGAGGTGAAATTTCGCTCCGGCGCTGATCCGCCTCTGAATCAATGTGAATGAATAAGCCGGTGGCACGAATCGAGGGCGTGTCGATCGGACGGTCTGTTAACTAAACAGGTCCCTCATTCAACCTAATAAAAAGACATTTCCCACAAAGCAACAGTTACAATTATGCTCAAAAAACAGCATCTGTCACCGGCAAAAAACTTTAACTCATCAAGTGTTTGTGATGAAAATAAATCACTGCAACGGTCAGTTTACTGATAGCGATTTTGTAATTATGTCATTCAGTGCGAAAAACTTAACTTTGTCACTTTCCAGGATGTTTGGTAGGTCAGGATCTCAATCACTACACATTATAACAGCATCCATATGATTATAAACTGTCCGTGGGTTTAGATTAACAGGAGGACACTGGAGAAACACCTTGAAAACACACCAATGTCATCATCATGGCATGTACCGTCACGTCTCTTTAAGAGCCGCAGCGTCTTAAAGGCGGAGATAAGGCGCCTTCTCCTGTGTGAAAGGGGCTTAGATCTCCCAGTTCATCTAAAGCCATGGAATTGTATACAAGCAATGTTTCCAAGCTGCAAAGAGACTTGTACTTGAACTGCTTTTCACCGTCAGATGAACTGCATAATGGTAGCATCATTAGTGAGCAAAACTTTCAAATTGCCTACGAGCAGTAGCAGCAGATAGAGGACTTCTACAACGTCTTCAATATCCAGACAGCAAGAAGCAAGTAGGCCTGCCAGTAATGTTGCAGAAACCCTTTTATTTGAGTGGCAGCTGAGCGAAAATATTATTTCAGCCAACAAACAAGGAAAAGAAGCGTAAAGAAGGTAACCGCTCAATATCAGCTGATATTTGGCTGGTATCAGAAATGTAGGCAGAGAAGAGAAGTTTTCTACAGACTAAATACTGCATCTGATTTGAACACATGACCAGAGAAGAAGATAGAACCGGAACAACAGGAAAACGAGAGAAACAAGAATGTTAGAAAACTAATCCAGTGAAAAGCTACGAAGGCAGCATGCGGAGGGAAAAAAGGATGTGCAGATCGGCCAAAGAAGAAAAGAACTGTGTGAGCAGTGTTTGAGAAGCCAAAACCAGCCAGAAGAACCACAACATACCACTAACATTACCAAGGCACCAGTTAAACAGATTCCTCCCAGACAAGAAGTTCAAAGAGCTCCTTGGTTGTGAAACAAACACGTCTCCAACAACACAAATCAGCCAGCAGAGGGACACCAAAGAAGTTGAATAATATCTACAACATGTACTTGGAAGTTAGACTTCTTTTCAACTTCAGGTTTGTTGGTTTAAAGTCTCAAAATCATTCAAAGATTAAAAGACTTTCAAATGCAAACTGTTGATAGAAAGGTCTGTGGATTATTCTGAATATGTTGTTAATCGTTTCTGGAGAGAGATGCTGCTCCTGAGATTTTAAAATATAATTTTTTGGATGCTTTGAGCACCGTAAACAAACAACAAAAAAGATAATTTCGTGTTCATTGTGTTGAGGCAGAGGGAGAAAATCTCCTTACTAAAATCAAAGATGGGTCATACCTCACCTCTATACTTTCTTTACATTGTGCAGAGATGCTGACAAAAAGTTAAATTTATTTTAAATCTGAATAAAAAAAATGCTGGAAGCCGTTTCTTCGTACCCAGAAACCTGACAGCTTTTAAAAAAGAGTCCTTATTCGTCTATCGACCTGTTGTCTAACTCTATTTCTGAAAGCCGTCTTCCCCCATGTTCATGATTTTGAGTTATTAACTGTACACATGTATGACTAAAAGTCAACTGTTCTTAAACCAAGATCCACAGCCTGCTCCATCGAAGAGCGCAAGGAAGAAAGTAGTATGTATGATAACACAGTTCCACCAGGAAATTAAAACAAATCTGAAATGGTAAAAACTAAAAACTGTGCATTGACAATGTAAATTTAAGATTTTTAAAAATGAATCAACACCATCGTTGTATCATGGATCTTTTCTTGGCAGTGATTGTTGTCTGTGCTGTAATGTGTGTGTTTCTGTGTGTGTTTGTGTGGCAGCGACCAGCAGGAATGATGTTTGTACTCACGCGGACACTCAATCAACTGTTGGATTCTAGTCGAGTCTCCTCCACTGTTGTTAACGTGACAGTTGTCTGATAGAAAACACAGAGCACCGACGTTACTACGATGACTATCAGAGTGGAGTTGGGTATTTGTCTGACATTTGATTGATTCTGCTCATCAATGCCAAATCTGATTAAATCTCATCCTTTGAAAATGGAAACAAAATTTGTTGGAGGCAACGCATCCTAATATCTGAAGCTGACTGAAACTGTCATTTGTCATTTCTTGGGATTATTTTTGGTAAAAGAGTAAATAAAAAAGGAGTAATATAAAACAATTTCATCGTGCAGTAATTATATGCTCACTTGTTTCCACAAATTGTGGTGTTATAATTATCTGATTATTAACCATTATGACAATAAACAAGTAATTCTTGATGTTATCTTCATGACTTTCTCTTAGCATGATTTTTGTGAAGTGTAAAACTTCACCGTTTGATTACTTGCAAGCATAAACAGTGACAATATAAACAGAGGGACAAAATTGTACTTTCTGGAATCGATGAGCAGAATCAAAAAGCATCTTTCTCAATTCAGAATCTGCTCTCAATATCCAGCTCTGCATAAGAGAGGATGAGACAGAAAGAGCCGTAGACAGATAAGAGAGGACGGAAACCGTGACAGATAAAGGACAGACATATACAAGCAGGTAGAAAGCATGACAAGACTGACAAGTCATACAGAGATCGATATTGCACCGACAGAGAGATGCTCCAGAAACAAACGGACAGGGCAGAAATCAAAGCCATACATGGCAGGTTTTTTTTGTTGTACAGGGGCTCTGGACAGATAACACAAGACTGTAACAACGAACAGGATGTGCACATGCGGCCAAGCACACAGACAAACTTCTGTCTCTCAGCAACCTTTAATTTAATGCAGTACTACCAAAATGTGAAAATAACCAGCCCAACAGTTTAAACTCAACTACACGACAACTTGATGAAAATAATCCTTTCATCTCATTATAGAGTCAGAATGGGAACTTTCATGAAATCTGCTCCACACAGGATGTGACTCAAAACAAAGTGAAATCCAAAAGTGTCTCCTGAGACAATCGACAAAATCGTAAACTTTCTGAAGTGCTGCAGCTGTTTTTCACCTCACATTACGTATATGCAGAAAACGACCTAAAGTGTTTGTTCGCATGATCCAAGATCATCGTAATATATATGAATCCTAAAGCACTGAAACCAATCTAACATTTAAGATGAATCAAATGTTTGTGCTTTAAGAGGGAGAGTAAAACAAGAGTGAGTGGACGGGCATTCACTCAACAGTGAGCTCCAGTGTTGTGTTTAAGTCTGTTCCCCTGCTGGTATGTGCTCCCCCTCACCACTAGGGCTTGAAACGGTTCAAAACAGGAAGTCTTTCAACAAGATCAGTCAGTAACAAAACCTGCCGACTTATTAATACAACCAAGTGAGTTCCTCTGCCTTTTCATAGCACTGAGATTCTACGTCTACGATTTCTACGCCAAATTGGGATTCTTACATCTCAGCTTGCTTTAAGCACTCCTGATAAACTTCACTCTGTAAAAACAGAAAACTAGAATAAAGATTTTTAGAGAAAGGCAGGCTGCAGCTAGAAAATCATGTCTAGGTTAACGAAGGTCAAATCTTGTCCTTTATAAAATTTCATTCTACAGGTTTGATTTTTGTATTATTTGATTTCATCTATTCAGTGAATATCATTTTATTCTGTGTTTTTCTTGATTGTATTCTTTCAGATTTCTGCTCAGCACTTTGCAAAACCTTTTTTTAGATCAGTGTAAAATATAAATCAAACTCTCTATTATTATGATAATCAAACTAACTACCATGAATGTCTTCATCTTCTCCAACTGCACCATCATCTGTGTCTGTATCCTCCTCATCCTCCTCTTCCTCCTGGCTCTCAGGTGTCTGCTGGCTCTGTTTGTCCTCGATAGGCTCTTCTACTGGTCCGTGGGAGACAATGTCGTCATCTGTCATGTGACCAGATCAGATATATACGATTGTGTCGAATCGCCAAACACAAGTTCAGAACAGTGTCAGAGTCCAAATGATGGCAGGTTCCTTCACAAAGTGGCTACTGTGTCCAAGTGAGCAGTGAGACCACCAGCATTCATATTCAGTGTTGTCATTCAATCCCCAGAAGTCAATCAGTGACCAAAAGCTCTTTTTCCCCAGAAGAAGAAAACAAAGCAGTGGAGAGTTTGAGCGACCGTGGAAACAACCCCGATTATCCGTAAACCCCAACAAACCCTGTTTGGACTCAACATAGTGCCACCAAGTCCCTGAGACAACCCGTGAAACAGACACACAGAGGTGACACAAACCATCCCGTCATTCAAACTGGTTTTTGCAGAGTGGACACAGTTGAATTTGGAGGTCACGTGACACTTTTAACTTAGACACTCTCCCCATACACAATCATTACAAAAGAAACTGAAACAAAAAGTAAAATTCTGATATTCTCTGTGTCTTATCAAAAAACAAAACCAAAAAAAAA
>CAEMYA010000632.1:154111-215321 GCA_903131615.1 Diplodus sargus
GTTGGCGAGCTCCCTCAGCTCCTCCTGGCCTCTCTCAGACATCTCCTTCAGGTGTGTGCACTCATCTTCTGTGTTACTGAGCGAGCGCTACAGGACAGAAAAACGATAAAAGGTTTTGGTTTCCCCCGACACAAGAGCCCCCATTAGTGTCCGACCGATAGGTATTTTTTTGCCCAATAACGATAGCCGATATAAGAGGGGGTGCAATCACCGATAGCCGATATGCAACCGATATAGTGAGTTTTTGAGCTGGAATGAAAACAGGCCTTGGATTGTGCATAGATTTTGCACCGATATGATTATGCAATAATACAGTCACAGTGACAGTAGTTGAGACAGATGCTTTCTTAAACCAATGTCTTTATTCAAGACATTAACATTTAACAGACTTTTTTAAAATGACATTTAACAATTGAACTTGTTCAGTCAAATTGAGAAAATGTGCAGATTGGCACACAAACAAAAATAAAATAAATAATGTAGCAGAACTTTCAATAAATAAATAAAAATAAATAAACAAATCTAAATAAACAACATGCTGTCAGTCAGTGTCTACTAATACTTCTAGTCAGTGAGTGGCAGGTTGTAATACAGGAAGCATAGCTTCTCTGCATTTGTACCCAACAGGTTGCTTCTCTTGTCCTCATATGGTTTTTTCTATCGGTGCAACATTTCACCGAGACGATAGAATCCCCGATAGAAATTGGGCTGTTCTATCGGGCCCCGATATATCGGTGGCCGATAATCGATCGGTCACTAGTCCCCACCCATTAAAATGTCAGTGTATCATCGTAGGGTGTGTGCATAGCGTGTGTATGTGAATCCTACCTCCACCTCTGACAGCTTCCTGACCACCTCGATCTTCTCCTGCAGGACTCTCCTCAGAGACTCCTTCGCCGTCGTCTCATAGTTGTGTTTGTCCTCCTGAAGAGCCAAGAGCTCCTTACGCATCCCTTCCTCCGTCTGGGACTTAAAGTTTAGTTTCGATTAATTTATTGCAAGATCATTAGTTGTTTGTATCATGAGAATATTGTACTGCTTTACCTTGGAGTAAGCCTGTAGCTGACTGCCCATCACCTCCAGTCTGGAGAGCAGACGGTCTTCATCAATCAGAGCCTGGAAAAGACACACTCAGTTTAAAGCGAGTGTACAAAAAGAAAAATACCATCAACTACTCAATACAATGCAATGCATCTAAGATATATAATTTCTTCTGTGTGACTGCAGAAATCACAGCCCTGAAAAAGGTAAAATATATTTTCAAAGAGCGTGAATCCATCAGTCAGTTGCATGTAGACAGGTGTGCTTACGCTGAAAACTGAAAAAGTGACATCTGGAGTTAAACACAGAGGATGTAATATGACATTTGTTCCTCTCTGTGTTACAGTACGAGGTTGAAGTTTAATTAAAGTATTTCTTACCTGCCAGCTGCTCTCTGAGGCCTCCTGAGTGTTGGCTAACAGACGCTGCAGAGTGGCGAGCTTCTGCTCCAACATCTGCTCTCTGTGTAAGGCCTCCTGGCAGAGAGAGAGAGAGAGAGATGGGCAGAAATAAAGAAAGGGAGGAAGACAGGTTGGGTAATCAATGACACAGATAAGAAAAATTAAGAAATCAGGAAGGAGAAAAACTACAATGTCATTTAGAATGAAGACAACAAGAAAACTTCTACTTGCAATATGTTCTTCTGCAAATATTTAAGTAACGAGAGCTTTTAGTCAGCTTAACAACCATCATAATAAACTGGTCGGTCACTGCTGGTCACTTGTAACTTTGCTTCTCTTTGTGTTATATTGTGAAAAAAAACAGCAATCTGCACTTCTCAAAAGCTTTAAAAATATATATTACAAGTGTGGTGGGAATCAACAGTGAACAAAACTCTGGCGCTCTCAGAGAAAAATAGCGTTTCAGCGCTTCACCTTCGTCAGCGTACAAATCATGAGATTTGTTCACTGAGAGTGCCAGAGTTTTGTTCGCCGTCTGAGTTATACTGTCATAATTCTTAAATATGTGTAACTATCAAATAATGTTCCAGTATTTGTTTGGTCTCAGTCAGTCAATCACTGTTCTGTTAGTGGACTCATGCTGCTTTAAAAATTGGTCTCAGATTTCTTTTAAAATCAGGTCTGTTTCATGAGGAATTACATTTTTACATTTTGGTTGAGGAAGCGACATGTTTTGGATCAAAGTCCTTAATAAATAATAAAAAAAGGAAGTTACGGAAATCTTTGGGAGAAGATTCAGCAGCGTTTCAACCCACTCCTCAGCTTTAGATCTTCTATGTGCTTCACTGATCAGAGACGGTTACTTCTATTCTTAGTAAGAAATTCTGTTTGATCTCCTCTCGTCATGTGTCTCACTTGCTAAAGTCTTTTAGACTTTTCTGGGTATAATTCTGCTGCTAAAAATGCTTTTTGCTGTATAATTCAGCAAGTTCTGATCAATGAGAAAGTCGGCTTCTGTCCTCCTCTTTCCCTGTCAACCCAGCTCATGTAAACTCCTGTAAACATGTTCAATCTGACACTAAAAATGTGTAAGAACGTGTCTGACAACTAATGAAAAAACAGTATTGTATTGTATTTGTTTTAGTGCAGTTCCACAGTGTGACCAGTAGGTGTCAGTGTGTTACCTGTAGATACTGGGAGAGCTGGAACAGTTCCTGAGAATACATACTGGGAGTGTTGGCTGCAACCTATAAAAGAAACACAGATCATTGAAACATATTGACAGTTGGCGTGAATTCATTCAGCTTTGTTTGAACTAAAGGTGGATAAACAGATGAAAAACCTCGAGAGGTAAAAAGGTCAATGGCCTTAAAAACAACACAGGTCTCATAGACAGTAATAACAATGATTAACTGGTGGACCAGTGACCCAGTTGTATACAACAACACTGCAGTCATCTGTCCCAAACATCTTAAAGGAATAGTTCAGCAATTGTTCCAGCACAAAAAAAACAACAAAAAAAAAAAAAATCACACTAAAACCACGTTTCTTTTTACATTTCTGTTTGTGTTCAACAAAAATAAACACCACATTGCTCATCAGTGAGCATAAGAGAAACAGAATCAGCTTCATCGATCAAGTCTTAAGTTGCAGGTAGAGGTTGTTTGGTGGTTGTCGTTCGTATACCAAGTCCTGACCCCCCCATGTTCCTAAAACCCAGACATGAGAATCACATCCATCTGAGCATCTTAAACTATTCTGCGCCTGAAGGTGTCACGACTGCATGTTAAATGTAACCAAACTTAATTTCAGACTTGTAGAGAGCTTATAGAAATATAAAAAAAAATACATAAAAATAAACAAGATAAAACCACAACAGGCCATCATACAATTTCAGAACAGTTCATAAGTAGACTATATCGCCAGTGTTTTCTAAGCATGGATGTGTAGCGAGAACTGCTCCTCATGGGGCTGTTTGAAGCCTCTGTGATACTGTTTAAAATGCCTGATTGTGACTAAAAGCAGGTGTTTTATGACCCATTTGGCATCCACAATTTGGATTATCTCAGACTCTGATCATGAGCCTTCCGCCATGAAACCACAGCTAAATGTGTTTGAAAACCACACATTCTGTCTGTGCATTTATTACACATGTGGCAAGCTGGGTGTGCGCATTTATGAGATTGTGTGTCGGACTTTTGAGACCCAGGAGGTGCAAGGCTCCTGCTATAGGACACTTAATTAAGTTCGAGAAAGTGGTACAAATGTAATCACAGCTCCTCCCTGACACACGCACAGAGTCGGCTCCAGCCTACATTCCTCAGACCGGTTACACTGAGGCCCTGTTGTTCTCACTGTCAGAGTCAAACACAGAACAAGGCGAGACAGCAGAGGAAGCTAACATGGTTTAGTGCGGTAAAGTATTAGCCAAACAATGTACCGTACAATACGAAATGATACCAAACCTCACATACCTCATCATCATTACATAAAATAGTAACATTAGTGCATAACTGAATCATTTTTCCCTAATACCGTGATATACTGTGACACTAAACACGTTGTTCTGCATAACGTTTATTCAGTGAACAGAAGTCCTCAATAATCCGAATAGCTCTCAATAATAAAAAGGTGTTATTGATAACATACAGACACCTTCTTTCACACTACGTTACAACACTGCTGTTATTCGAACCATCTGCCCTTTCAAGTGGTTCCCAGTTTGTTACACTAGCTGACGGTATTTAATCAGCATCAAGAGTCTTGGTAGTTGCCAGATTGTGGAAAAACTGGATACCACATGACACCAATGCCTAAACTGTGTTAGAGGCCGGAACCAACTGTCTGAATTCTTATACAGAGAAGCAAAACCATCATTTTGATTAATTTATAATCATGATAATGTTTTTAAGGAAAATAATAATTATATCCTGCACCTAAGGTCTGTAACTTAACAATGACTACATTAAAATGTTACCAACATGACCTTTAAATGTTGTCTAAACAAGACAACATCTTCATCTTTCAAGAACTTCTTTCTAAATAAAATGATGAAAAAATAACATCAACCATTCATAATTCTAAAAAAATCTGTTCTTGCATCTCCATAGCAACAGGATTTCAAGTTAAAGGGAACATTACATTTCCTGCTCCTACAGCATCAGAACCCACTTTAAGCTCTGCTCAGAGAACAAAGACATACGGGACACTGATGATTAACTCTGATGAACCGTCATCATCTCAAGTTCAACTAAAATCACAGACTAGTCAACCGCAATGCTAACATGTTTTCTTAAGTTAATGTTAATGTTACATGTAGCCCACATGTCATGGCCAGACAGCGTGTTGTTAGTGGTACGAAGAGTAATGACCACACCAGCATCTAATTAACCCAGAGTGACATTTGCAGGTAGGTTAACAAGCTGTTTAACGTGCTGCAGCTCAGCAGTTAATTAGTCATCTAGCCCTCAAACTGACATTAGTGGTTCACTTTTCCCCAGTGAATGTTTTCTTTGGTGGCTCAACTTGCTAAGGTGCAGGACGAGATGTGTGTTCATGTAAGTAAGATAAGCGGGAGACTTTGCACGAAAGCTGATGTGGGTTGTTGTGGCTCCTGTGTTGAGTAGCTGCTGTCTGGCTCTCTGCGTCCGTCTGCTCTGCCTGTGATCATGTTACCGCTTCATTCAAAATTTGACTGCCTTTATTTAAATAAGGTCTTTATCTACAAAGACAGATTGTACTCCATTAAGTTAAAGCAAAGCTATGGGGTGCCACCATGAAACCAAAACATGTCAAATAATATTTGCTTTCTGTCCGTTTCTCATATTTTCTCCAAGAAGAACATGGGCCGGCTCATTCACAGAGTAAATATGTATGCTGTCAAATAAATGCAATCTAATTACAGTTCAACTTTAAGTAGTTTTAAACACCACAAGTCACAAAGTACTCTGAGTGAATGGTGGGAAAAAAAACGTTGCCCCCTAAACCACATTAAAGTCTTCTGTCGTGCAGAAACTGGCAGCAATCCCTGCATTCCTCTATCAGCTGACTACTCCACTCTCTGTGTGTGTGTGTGTGTGTGTGTGTGTGTGTGTGTGTGTGTGTGTGTGTGTGTGTGTGTGTATAAAGAGTACTTGTGTGTGCCATCTACCCAACACACACACGCAGAGCTCCATCACTGAGGACCATGCATACAAATCTGGGCACGGACAAACAACACGCACACGGGACGGGACAACAACACACGCGTTTCTGTTCTTACCTTGTCTACAGGTAGTGGTAACGGAGTCTGGATGACACTGAAAAAGGAAGGAGAGGAAAAAACAGTTTGTCACCATGGAAACAGCAGGGAGGAGAGACACGTGGAGTAACCACGGCGACAGAAGAGTGGGAAAAAAAAATGGTTCTCTCAGGTCTTGTGACACTCATTTTTTTTCACCCTCTCGTTAAAGAAAAACCTCGTCTCAGCACATCGTTGAGACAGTCGTTGAGAAATCTAATCTTGACTTTCTCGACTCCATGTTATTTCAAGGACTTATAAATATCTGTGAAGCTTCCTTAGTTTTTGCGCTGTAGTATATGGACAAAGATGAACAAGCTTTGCAGAAAGGTTATATCAGTGTGTGGTGGTTGTTGTGTGGAAGTGAGTTAACATCAGTCACAGTCTGTTGATCATTAAGCTGGACAGGGATTCCTTGAAGTACATCTAAAGTCAGTGAGGGATGTGACAGCTCACACAAACACACAGCAGCCTGAGGCCAGTTTTCAGAATGAGTAAGCTTTACAAATGACAAGTCATACAATCTTTGCCTTTAGCGATCTCAGCCAATCACTAAAAGTGCACATATAATACACCAGTCAATCAGGAGCCAAGAGAACATTCAAAGCTCTCTACACGTGACTAGCTGTATTCAAGATAGGGTGAGGTGCAGAGCTCAGTGCAGAGGCAAAGTCTGTGATTACATCACCACATATAGCAAGTAAAACAATGAGACATTTGAAATTCAATAGAACAAGCTTTGCAAAGGCACCTGCAACATCTTCATTCAAAGAGGAACATGAGTAAGATCCTGATAATCTAGAGGATTTAGGTTTATAAAACCTTTTTATCCTTTTTATCAATCACAAATTGCTTTAAAATTATATAAAGTACACCAGCAGAATCAATAAATCCACTCTGTAACTCAACTGTGAATTAAGAACCTGTAGTAATTCCACTATGGATTTATTGTTAATCATAACATTTGTTTCAAACAGGTACATTTTTTCCAGCAGCTATAATTCTCAGTATTTTTTATAGCCTTTTTAACAAGAGGGGAGGTCCCTTCTTCACTTTATAGGAGTGATTTAAAGACATAAATCAGATCAACCATATTCCCTTTATCCTTAATACAACAACTAGAAAAAGAAGAGACTCCAGGTAAGGTTTTTGCTCTCACGGCATTAAACCAGCAACACATCTGAGTCACACTGTCGGGAAAATTGGCCACCTTCAGTTTCTGCCCGACATCAGTGGACATATTATCTAAAGGGCTGTATCGCACAATAACACAAGGTCACATGGGTTTGCTTTAGTGGGGGTGAAGATAATCCAGCATTCACCTGGGAGCAGTCAGAGTTCAGGAATGAAGGTAAACTTGACTCTGAGAAAAATAAAAGGCTACTCTGTTAATGTGTAACGACCGACCAGCAGGAGAGGTGGAGACTCCAACGGCTTCAACAGCAAATAAAAGGAAACGACACGACTTTCTCTCGATTCATAGCACTTAAGACATCCATATTCAAATACTTGAAATACCTGTGTACTGACACCATTAATAATATAATTAACAACATTCAAATATTAGCAAATATGATTTGCAAGGTTGCAGGGGGATGGAGTCTATCTCAGCTGATAGGGCGGGAGGTCAAATACACCCTGGAACAGTTAAAAAATCTGGTAAATAAAACCTCTTATCCCACAATTGTTTTGTCAGGTGATTTAAATACGCTGCTTTTGTCTGTCAGAACTTTATTTTTGGAAGTTATGTTAGAGATTAAGACATTGCTGAGGCCTTTACAAACAAAGACATTCCACAAGTTTAAATGATGTAACCAGATTTTGTAAATCAGTAGTTTGAGAGTAGCTGGTTATTATTAAATACTTATGGAAGACTTTATAAATAGCTCTGGTAAATCCTGGTTATAATCTCATAATGTTTTTCTACTTCAGGAATAGAACAAGAGACAGCAAGACAGAGACAAAGTAACAAACTGAAGGTGGAGCAAAACAAAAGCCAAAAAAAGTTGCTAGTGCTAAAACCCTGTTTTTTAATGAATCTACAAAAGCTGAGACATCGCCAGAAAATACAGGAGTTTGGTGGGAAAAGTACTTTCATCAGTGATCGCTGCTTTGAACTCAAGGCCAAAGCTTCGCTAAGTGAATTGGATAAAAGATGCCTCAAAGGATGAGCCAATAATTTAAAAGGACTTTAGCACTTCGAGCACCAGCAGTGCAGGTTCTCTGCAGAGATCAGTTACTGCTGCTGCTGTTCTCCTCCAGTGTGACAAACTACTTCCAGAGACCGAAATCATCCATCACAGTAAACACCAGAGACCTTCTGTGATGTCACTGTGCTGAGTCCAGCGTTTTTACATCAGAGCTGCATTAACATTGTGCTCCGCTGTCTGTTTATCACCTGGCACTCAGAAAGAATCTCAAATGTCCTCCAGGAAATAATCCTCCTCCGAATGTCGTCCTACAGAGACGTCACTCTTTCATCTCTTATCCTTTAAATAAGTCTCACGTGAGCTGTGAAAGCAGCAAAAGCCACATCTTCAGTGGCTTTTTGGCCTGTTATCAGGGTCAAATGTTAAATAATACATTTACCAGCAATTTAGCGATTATTTTCTTGACTTCACCTTACTGTGTGGATCCAACACCTTGTTTCTGCTGCATTCATTCAGTCACAGCAGTCTGTAACACTTTCATTTTCAACACCACAGTAACCACTATGGATAATGTTAATGGATGATGTTGTCTTTTTTTAATCACCACTAGCTGCAGCTGCCTTGTCACTCAAACAGCATCATCACAGCCGGAGTCCACCTCTTCATTGCTTATTTATTTATAATTGTTTTCTTATTCATGACTCAAACAGCAATTTTCCACTGTAGGAATTTGGCAACCTGTAACCTGGGGCTTCACACAACCTGAATTTATGACGTCGACTCATTGCTAGGTTGTTACACGCGCTTCCAGAGTATTTTACAAACAACGATGTGTCAGATATAGGTCATGAAATAAAGCAACAGTGGGACCGACCTCATCCTCTTTAGCCATGCTTGTAGCAAGTGTTTCTTGTTCAGTCGACCACTTTAGTCCAGACTGAAATATTTAAACCGTACAAATTTTCTTGGCAATCCATTTAGCAGACATTCATAATTTCAAAATATGAATGAATGCAATTAATTTCAAGATGGCCTCATTTCCTCCTACACTCCGATGAGGTTCCCATGAGGCTTTTAGAGAAATGCATCGACAACAATTGGATGGTCGTTCACATTCCCCTCAGGATGAATTAAAAATAGCATCATGTTATTTGCCAAACTTGGGCGTTTATGGCCAAATTAGAGAGGCAATGATGAACCAGTTAATTCATTAGTTATACCAATGAATTAAAAATAACTTTGGAGATCACCTGATTTTTCATCTCGCAGCATCATGTTATTTTTTATTTCATCAGTTAGTTTGATGGGGACCACATGTAGGCATTGTTACATCTAATCAAAGTCATAACAACTAACAGTTAGGCAGACAATCAGACTGATTGCAATGGGCAGAGAATCTAATTAATCAGTAGTTGTAGCCCTGGGACAAATACTAGCAAAATTAATGACAATCTCATTAGCCTCAGCTGTACTTTGTGTTGGTGCAAACTAGTACCACACTAATGCACAAAAATATTCTGGTGAATAGAGATGCACAAAATTTCTGTTGATATCCAATATGTAGATATTTTCTAACAAATGTTATGCTGCTACATACGTACTTTTTTCCTCCCACGTAATTGGAAAGCACACCGAGTGTCCTCTGTAGTGGACTTGACATTATTATGCCTTATCTTGTTTTATGGCCCACTGGAAGATGTTGTCATATAATGCTTTTAAAAATGTACACATTCACTCAGCAAAATAAGGAAACCTGAAACATGGTTCGAATTATGTGTTCATAATTAAAGCATCATCTTATTGGTCTGTCTTATCAACAGAAATGCTCATTTTGGGTCGATGCCTATTAATGTTAAAGCGTAGCAGATATTGATGGTGAACAAAATATTCTTTCTATTTAACATCAGCATGTTAGCAAAGTCGTGCTGATGTTGCTGTTGTGCCCATGTAGAGCCTCACAGAGCTGCTGGCATGACTGCAGACTCTTAGTGTTGTCATGTGCTGTTTGGGAGGCAACAGAAGTAAACAGTTGTTTGACTAACAACAATGGAACAAGTGTTTGGGCATCCTCGTGGTCTAGGGGTTTAAGACCACAGTCACAACATCTCCTGCTCTAGTCTGGCCACAGACCTCTGGTGCAAAGAGGCTCCACCTTCAGAGTGAGTTAAAAACCTGAACTCAAAGCCCCGCAGCAGGTGTCCACAGCAGGCTCCGTCTACATCAACAAATCACTCATTTTCAGTCATTAAGCACTCACTGCAAAGAGCAGACCAGCACCACTCCAAAATATCACATATTTAAAAAGGATTCTTTTTTCATACGGGAAAAATTCCACTCTATAACATGACCTAAATTCACAGCTCTTCAACTATGGCGCACAAGAACATCAAGTCTGCCCACACACACACATACACACACACACACACACACACACAAAGAGCAGCCGGTCTACAGGAATCAGTCATCCACATCAGATTTAGCTGAGTGTGTTCTGCATGCAGTCCAGCAGAGAATGATGATGGAAAACACTGGCAGTAGTTTCCATCTGTGCCTTTCTCAGATATTTCTACCACTGGATTAGTTTTACAATCACACCACAACTCAGACCAGTCTTGGACAACTTGTGAGTCTGTCTTCAAGAACATTTTTAACTGTCCAACACATGGCTCAGCATCAAACTCATTGCTTATTGGCATTGAGAGAAAACCATCTGGAACACTTGACTATCAAAAAAACTGCAGAGTACCAGAAGCTTAAACTGTCTTAGATTTATTTTCTAAGACATGCAGGACCAAAAGTTTGCTATAAAATCAAAATTCTGCCAATATTTTACCATTTTTCTGAACAAAATCAAGACACGTGTCAGTCTGTCAGAAACCTGTTTATATTTCGATCTATCAATAGGGAAGTTATTGAATCATTCTGTCATCAATACTAGTGCTGAAACCAGAGTTGGATCAATCAATTAGTCAAAGAACAGAAAAGCCACAACAATGATTAATCACTAAGTCATGGGTGGGTGAAAACAATTCATACAAGAATCTATTGTTACCTCATACAATTTGAAATTGATTTATAAAACAGCAAATATTGGTTTTCTAAATGTTAGTTAATGGCGTGATGATGACAGAGGAAAAAAGGTGGAACTCAATTGTAAAGGCATTGTTGCACCCAGACGATCTGCAGCACGCACACGCTACAGTCATCATGTAATTAATCTTTAACAAAGGCAGCGACTGCAAACCTTTCTTTAATTTAACGACTGAATAATTAGCTTTGCAAGATGAATTTGAAGTACTGAAGGCCTGTACTGTGAATGCTTTCTACACCATCACTAGGAGACTTTTCTTTGTTTTAAATCATAGATCTGTAATGCATTGCTTGCAAAGAGTTATCTCACTCTCTAATTGGATTACAGAATCGTTCCTAACTCAACCTCTGGAGAAGATAACTTCAATCATCACAGGTTTACATTTGTTCCATGAAAATATTTGGTCCAGCGTGGCTTTAAGGGTCACAGTTTGTAACCGTGAAGTCTCAGCTACACTGAGTGTTTCTGTTGTTGTACACTGAGGAAATAAGGAAACAAATATAGAAAATTGCTGCAACATTCAAAAAGCCTGCAGGCGGAACAAACACAAACCTGGTGCACCAGTTCAAAATGTCATGCAGCAACAAGTTCAAGTAAGCAAAGTCGCACATGCTGTCACAAGAGTGAATCTCCTCATTTGTATTTGAGGGAGCCTACATCGGATTCAAAATGAAAGAGGGACTTAAAAACGCCATGAGTTAACAGTATGGAATCACCACAAAGACATATAATCAATTCGGAGACATTAAAGCTACATAAGAGTTGCTCTCTCTTCATTTTTAGCCTATCAAAACTTGATTAGATCGACTCTTTGCTTATTTATATTCATTATTTTGTACTGTAATACTTGGTTTCTCTATTATTTGTGTTTCCAAAGGCAGCAACTGTAACAAACATTGTGAAGCCATGAAACTGGATTTTTCCTGAGACTATAATCGTTGCATCCCTCCCTTAAACCATCTATGAGTCAGTCACCCGAACACACCAAAAGAAACCAGTGCAGTGTTTAGATCCTGCAGCAAGTGTCAAGCGCTTCAAACTTCCAGCTTCAATCTATGACAGGATATAGATCTGCTGACCCTTGAACAAATATAATTAGCCATTCAAGCTTCCTATTGTGATGGAACACAAATCTTCCCTACAATAATATTTAGCTATAAAACTTAACGAACAATCAGCAGCATGTCCCGGCCTGATCAGGACAGCATGAACCTAAAAATCCTGGTACAGATTCTGAACAGCAGAGACGTTACCTGTCAGGACTTCTTCCTGTGTGTCCGCTGGTGACTTGTCACAGGACAAAGTTCACTGTTCGGCCTCTATCTCAGCCTGACTCAGCTACTACAGTGAGAAAATGGATCCTTCCTTGTAACTTCATTCTCCCTACGAGTTTCAGACTGAACAGCTGACTCCTCTCTTTTCCACAGCGTGAATGAAGTCATCCCATAACACAAACTTTCTTTCTTTCTACTCTTTGCTCCTCCTCTGCTCCGAGCAAAACAGATGATTTTCCTCTTTTGACTTGTGCAAGTTACTGTAGCTCCACCTCTCCTGGCACTCGCTGTGAGGAAACCAACTCCTCTCTGCAGCAGCTATAGCTCTTCACTGCCTTTATGGTATGTAGGAGGCAAAGGGTGTGCTGGATAACTAACCTGCCACTGGATGAGGGGGTGGAGTTATCCTTTTTCTAAGACTCATCCACTTGTATCATTGAAAAGCTCCACTCACCTGGGAGAGAGCAGTGTGTGTGAAAATGAAACATCCCGTCTCACTGCTTGACCGTGTGTGTGTGACAGTGTGTGTGGTTTAAGGAAATATGTCAAACGATAACACTGATAAGAGAAAACAAAAGAGAGTTACTGTCATGAACAAAGCAGTGACTGTAGATAAACACTGGTGGTTAAACCTGAAACAGGTCTGAATTCCATTACAGCGTGATATGTTCACCAGATAGAAGTCGCGCTTCCTACGCAGAAACTGGAACTGTTAAACTTCAAATAAAGCAGAGTCAGAGCTGTAAATTAAAACTTGCGCTAACTTGTTAACTGGATCTTTTTGTACTGCTCTCCACTTGATGTGTCATCACATTAATAACATAACATGAAAGAATGACTCCACACTGAATCATTGAATCACAGCAGCAGAAAGCTGCGGCACATTTTCAAACTTCTCTGGCCATGCCCCAATCAATGATGTCACGGCAGGTGTTTTAAGTTAAGATGGTAAAACACAATATGGGTGTGTTCACACACTTCGTTCAATCTGTCACTGCTTTTTATTCTACATAAAAACTAAAAGGAAGTGGCTGGAGGAGCTCAGACTTCTGCTAATGAAAAGACACGTGTACTACACGTGTGAATAGAAATTTTAAACCTTGCATCAAAGAGTAGAGCTCAAAAGGTCGCTTCATCTTTCTTTTGATGTTTCAGGTTCACACCTTCATAGTTGTAATGCGCAGATTCTGTCTCCTGTATAAATACAGATGCTCTGCTCACACACAGACAGCAACTGTACAAAGCTGCAACTGGCAGACCTCCAGATAGTTAATGCTAACACCAGGGAGCAGAGACATTCTTCAGCTATTAATAAAACTGTCTGATTTAGCTTCACATCACTCTCTCTCTCCAGCAGCACATTATAGACAGGGCTGCATAGACTTAAATACAGTTGGAAGCAAAATGTACATTAACAAAAAAAAAATGACATGCTGGAGAAAGTTAATATTACTTGGATTTGTGATTGAGTGGGTGGAATCACTGATAATTAAGCATAATGGTGTCATATCCAAACATATTGTCCGGAAAAGGGATGTTTATAATTCAATAATAATTGACTAACCAATAAAAGTTTCATTTGCATGAAGATTATATTAACTGGGCCCACTAGCTGAACAAGAAGGTGCTGTTAACATTGATGATGTGTTTGTGGTTTGAGTTAATCCGGAAGATGAGCGGCCACTTGTCTTCATCAAAGCAGGTCACTGCTGCTACATATTTGACCAGTCTTCCCATCAACACAAAAGATTTGTAAACATGATCCTCAAAAAAAAACTTGCTTGCATGTGATGTCACATCATTATGTTGCTATGCCGCAAAGTCAAATCGAGGGCAGGAAGTGATTATTGACATGTAGAGATACATAAGAGATTCCTTGTTGAGACACAGGAAGCACTTCAACAAACTCTCAAAATGATTTTTCACTGAAAGTTGCCCAGATGTTTGTCTGTCGTAGAGGAGTGGATTGGGATGATGCTTGTTTGCATCCTTAGGGAAGTTAGAGTTATGTTTTGTTTCCTTAACTTTGCTGGAGTTTGTGCCTTTGTAACTATCAATAAACAAAATGACGCAACAATGTGTAATAAGTTACTCCATCGTGTCTATTCTGCTCTCCATCTGAATCTCATTTCAACAAGGTGACTGCAAACAACCCATTTAATGAACAAGCTGTTGCATACGATTCAGCCCTGAACATGTAGACATGCTCGTGTTCTCTACAATTAAAATCTATAATTCTTATAATAGCTTTTCAAATGTCATGTCGCTTGTAGTGAGGAACCTACAGAGAATCATCACCGGCATCTGCAGCTCCCCTCGGCATCACAGAGTTCAACGCCACCATTTTGGTTCCTTCTAACCGCTCTCACAGTGTCCTTTTCAGATATTTCCAAGTGTAGACTCCCATCTCAGAACCAAAGGCCAAACAGACAGAGTTAGCACCCAGCTTGAGAACTTCTGGAGACAAGTTAGCATCTGAACAGCCAGGTATTTCCTTCAGGAGTGGTTAGAGACTAACCCTAACCCTAACTGAGCTAAAATAAGATGAAATGCTTAAATGGTCTAAAGAGTCTCCGTCAAACTCTTCTTCATCACAAACCGCAGCAGCAGAACTGTCCCAGAACTCTTTCTTTCAGTCAGTATTCATGTAGGTCAGGATGCTCGTCTGTGTTTTCCAGACTGAAAGCTGGACAGCAGGGCAGCAGATGGCACTGCCCACCATGGCACCGTGCCCCAGCATCACACACGGACACACACACAGAATCCACATGGTAACTATAGCAGCCAATTACAAACAAACACAAACACACTCAGGTGGGACTCCCAATACAGTAGGAAGTTTCATGCTGGGTCAGCTGCTGGTCTACATTTAACTGTACAAACAAACACACACACACACACACACAAACAAACACTCATACGGTACAACAATGTGTGAACAAAATATGTTTTCTTTCCAAACCCTCAGCACGAATTTATGTAAACATCAAATGATCCCTCATCAAACATCAACAACGGTTTTCAAACGTCGTTATAAAGATCAAAAACAGGAACGCACACAAGCACACACACACAAACACACACACACCATTTCCCACACAGCTCGTTAACAAAATGGCTGTCCTCATCAGCAACTAGACTGACACTAATCACATCACTATGCAAGCAGAAACTGTGTGTATTTGTGTGTGTGTGTGTGTGTGTGTGTGTGTGTGTGTGTGTGTGTGTGTGTGTGTGTGTGTAAAAGCAGCCAGACAGTCAGTAACAGAATCATTTACAGTAACCAGAGAACTATTAATATCCACCCACTGGTTCATTCTGTCCAACGATAATGTTGAATAAATATAATAAATCACAATATTTCACTGATGCCGTCTAACCACAGAGACAGTTTGTGAGGGATCAATATGACAGATTAATGGATCAGCATTAACCAATGAGAATACTTACTCGCTTCGTCGGCGTGCCTCCATCCCATCAGGTAGGAAGAGTTTGATTGTTGACACGATGCAGCCATGAGTGACTGCAAAAAAACAGACAGACAACCACCATGTTAATGTACAACACTTGAGTAATGGTGGTCAGTTCTGAGTCAACATCATGTTGGGAGAAACTAGTTCTACAATTACATTCTTCATGGTCAGTGAATATGTGGAGAGTCCTGAAAGTCCTGAAATACACGAGTACGTTTTTTTAATCTTACACCATTCAGATGGACAGAGTAGTTGTGTTCACATGAACTCTCATATTTTACTAATATTTGGAAATATAGATAAGCGGCTGGCCGGATTTGGCCTTATCAGAGGGCATTTCCAATCAGGTTTAGAGTGGTGGTTTAGACCCTTGGTAATCCATTGAATAGGAAAATACATGTTCCTAATATCCATGTAAACCCTTAAGTTATTTTAGTGTCCATGCACACAGTTAAAATGGAAATTCAAATCAGAATAATTTCATCGGGCTTTAAGAAATATTGTCTGTGTAACCACTGCTTGACTATAAGGCTCCAGGAAAAGCTCACAAGTGCTGTACTGTTCACAGCACAAGACATTATTGTCCCAGAGCGTTGTCATGTTGATGTGGGGGTGCAAAACCTAAACAACTGATCTCTGTACTGATTTATTCATTCTTCCAATGATTGCCATCTTCAACAGAAACACACGTGTTGTCCCGGTTCGTGTGTGTGTGCTCTCCCCTGCCCGAAGCTTCCTCTTTTACTGTTTATGTGACATTCCACTGGACGAGGTCTGGGTACCGAACCGGTTCTTTTATGGCACCGACCGAAATGCTTTGGTAGTACCAAGTATCAAAATATGCCTCGCCTTTCAGTGCCAAGTTTCGGTCCCCAGAGGTCAATCATGTGATCAAGATCTGATAATGCTGCCGGTGACTAGAAGTAATGTTACACATGATTGCAGCATGCAGGAAAAATACATACGTGGTTACTAGAGGCGTTTTGTGGTTACGCCCACAGACGGAGTTCACGTGTATCTGTGTTGTGAACTGCAGTTGTGTGTGTCGTCGAACCGGTTAAAAAATGCCACCAAAAAAAGCGTGGCTCCATTTTAGCGAGATTGATGCCAATCGTGTGCAATGTAATATATGCAAAACAGTCATCGTTGCTAAAGCCGGCAAAACGACTAATTTGATGAAGCACCTGACCGCGCACGGAGTCAATTTAAGAGCAGAAAGTTGCTCCAAGTTTGACTGCAAGAAGAGCGGACAGCAGCCATCCTCCTCTCAGCATTTAAGTCCGCCTGTGGACGTTACAGTCCGCCGAGCCCGAACAGCCTGATTCAAAATCTCCAGCACTGGACTCCAGCGTGTAAAGCTAACTCAAGATATTAGTGTGTAGCTTTATTTCATGGCTATGTAGCTAGCTAAATCTAAAATCTAACTAGAGATTGACAGTAACAGATAAAGCTTAGCTTGTAAAGATGTGCTCATCAACTGGGTCGGCTGGTTAAACAGCTCAACCTAACGTTCACATGTTGATTTTTCTGGAGAAAAAACTGCTAAGTGAAAAGGTCCTCAGTATGTAGCAGTGAGCATTAGACATTGACTTGTCACTTGTTTGCAAGTGTTCTTTTGCACAGGAAATGATTCGTTGTTTATTTTTTCTGTAAGAAAACTGCTTGGAGTGGAAAAATACCAAAGCTGAAAAGTAAAACTCAAGATTTGTACTGTAATGTGTGATGCAATTTTCTTTTTGGTAGAATTGATATTATAAAATTGGTGTCGAAAAAAGTATCCTTAAGGAACCGGTATTGAAGTGAAGGCGTTGGTATTGGTACCGCTATCGAACATTTTTGATTGATACCCAGCCCTAAACTGGACCGTGCTTTTGTCCATTTGAGACTTATATTTTTTACCCACATACAAGATGCACACACTGCAATCCTGGTTCAGTGATTTGCTCAAGGATAGTTTGATACATGTCACAACAAAATGAAAGAGAATATAACTCTGCCAGTTCACGTTCATATCGTTAATGAATGGAAACCAAATCATATCCAAAAATGCATGTAAAAAAATGTTTTAATTGGACAGTAACACATTATCATTAAACTCTTTGGGGGCTTTGGAACTGTAGACTGGAGTCATTCTGAAAAAATGAGTAACCTGTACTAGTAGTCCAACAGTCTAATATGAATGAGGTCCAGTGCAGGTTGAATGCACATTGGGTCCAGAATAAAAGGGTTTTAGTGGAGCTGAAAATCTGACCTCAATTTCTACTACGCACAGCATGTTGTCTATGACCTAAGCAAAATGAGCCCTCAGGTACCCTTGAGGTTTAGTCAAGTGTAATTTATTTCACCGTTGTATTTGTGCATCAACAACTACAGGGCTGGTAGAGGAAAGAAAAACATTTCTCTGGTCTGCCATCTTTGACTCTTTCCATTCTGCATTTCTCTCAGCACCCTTTGAAAGAATCTGAGTGCATTGAACTTACTAATTTGAATGTGTTACTACGTGGAAATATATTGCGTAGATACCTTTGCGTGTGTTCTCAGTGACGTCAACGCCAAACTGAATGATGTCGCCGGAGAGAACCTCGCAGGGCGGACTCTCCTCTGAGCCGCGACTCAACCTCTGGCTGTTGATGAACGTCCCGTTGCTGCTTTTAGTGTCCTGCAGGTAGAACTAAAAAACACACAGAAAAACACAGCAGGTCAGAACCATGTGAAGACAACAGACAATTATATTTGTTAAGATGAAGCAGAATTAAATTCAAATCATAGAAAACATGATTCATTACGACAGTAAACATTCAGCAGCAGCTTATAATGAAATAGTAAATAGTAATTTTCATATTAGTGCTTATGCTGAATGACAACAGCCATTTCAAGAGTGTAGACAGAAGTTACGGTTTGGTTCATAACCCGGTGTAGGTGAGAGTTCAGTTCAGCAGGAGAAAATAAATGAATGTGTCAAGACGGTTTCCTTTCATTCACTTTGAACAGACAGTGGGGCAAATATCATAGACGTATAAAATCCTCCTGATGAGGACCGATGTAGCATTACGCCCACTTGCAACTTTGGTTTACTATTTCATTGTATAATAAGAAACATTAACATTTCTGTTTTACAATGTATGAACACCAAACAAATACCTTCTCAAAAGGCACCTCTTATACTGTCAAACTGAAAATATAAATAGAATAATAAAAAGTAAAACATGTGCACCTAAACAACCTTGTATTGCTCAACAGCGGAGCAACGCCAACACACCATCCTTGTCTTAGCCAAATCTGTCTCTCTCTGTTGCTGCTGAAAACTGATCAGGAGCGTCAATTGTTCCTAAATAACTGATTTTAGGAACGCATGTCTTCCAGCTCCATTTGCGTCCGCCACAGTGCGACTGTCTCCACACCAATCGGCATGTTGTACCTATCTTTGCACATGCTACTAACAGCATACAGCTCAAGTTTCGGGTGGGAGTCACACCATGTAGTCTGATGTGGTTTCATGGGGGCAGCGACTGTGACCCCGGATTTGTTCCGTTGACGCAAACACTGAGATAGCAATCCATAAAAAAAAAATGCGCTTATATCTAAAATCTTTATGGTCTAAAAAGATAGCAAAAATGTACATCGTCTGCCTGTCAACAGTCATACTCTAAAAAACATCTTTAAGAATTGCAGTCTGTCTTGACTGCATGCTTTTTCTTGTTGTTGTTGTAGGACTGCACCTGGCCACCAGGACAAACTGACTAACTATCCAGCTCCATCAATACATCCATGGATACACAATACATAAAGAGGTTACTCGTATTTGTGGATTTGTTACTCCTTTCACAATGAACTCATTACCATTTCCCTCATGTCAGCACTTAGAGCTGTGTCCAACTTCTTCATAATTCAGTCATTAGGCAATACTACAGTTCGCAGACCAGAAATATACAATGATACTGACAATGCAGCAACATTTCACATCATTTGAAAGCACTTGGACAGAGTCGCAAATTACAAATCAATGAGGACAACAAATACAACAGTGAGACACACACAGCAAGAATCACATCATTCAGAGAGCACACATACCCTGAAATCATTCACAGACACAGAAATGAAGAGTGTACACACACACACAAACACACACAGATGTACAAACACATATCAGGCAAAAAACTGCACATGAACAGACAGTGATTAAAAGCCAACATTCAAGCACAAACCTCACACACAAGCATGAATAAATGGTAGAACGCTAGAACACAGACACAGTATGGTAGAAATTACAAGCACACACACACACGATCTGATCTGGATGCCTGAGGCCTGTCTGTCTGTCTGTCGTTCCAGGAGTTTCATTCATCAGCTCTCAGCTCTCCGTCATGACTGAAACCCACTGTCGATCTACCGGAGAGAGAGACTGAACACTGAAGAGAGGAGGGAGGGACTGAAGGAGGAAAAAACAAAAAAACAGAGAGAGAGAGAGCTGCCGAAACGGACTGGTTGACTTCGCTGTTTATCCTGCTGCAGTGTGCCACGAAAAGCTACCAATTCACAGATCATGATAGCAATACACACACATACACACACACACACACAGTTACCTCCTGTCCCCATGGTAACCTGGAGACAGGGAGGGAGGGACCTAACTATAGAGCTTTTCACCCAGCAACAACACACTCATACACACACGCTATGCGTCACATAACTCACATATGGCTCTCACACACTTCTATCTCGTAACACACACACACACGAGCAGCAGACTGTTGGTTTTATCTCAGCCTTGCAAACGTTGTCGTCGTTGTTGTACAGCCTTAAAGTCCGAATCAAGTGATGACGGCAATGAAACGGCAAGAAAACAATACTAAAGCCTCGGTCCTGTCAAGTCTATAGCTACAGTTGTTAGTTTTGCTGCTTTAATTTCCCGTAAAGTTTGCTGCAGTGACATTACTGCATGCACAGAAACGTGAAATTAAGACACTGCAAAATTTCAGGAAGTTTCATCTTTCCTGTAACATTTTGGTTTTGACTGCTACGCAGTCTTGTTCATGCATATTGCACATTTATACGTCATCAATGATTGTTTACAAGCTAAACTCAAACTGTGACGGCAAGTTTGTGAGCAAAGGTACAATGAGAATTTCAAACACTCTCAGGAGGAGAAGTACTGAACAGCAGGAGAACTAATGGTTACTTACAGCACTGCTTAATCCTCCACAGCACCTGCTAACGTTAGCAACGGCACAAACCAGTAAGCTAAATAGAGCAGGCCTGTCTAACAGCCTAATACTTTTTGTGAGATGGTGCGTTGCATCAATACAACACAAATAAGTCACCTGGAAAGCTTGCGCTGCTTGATGTAATTCGAAAAACAGGAACAGGTAAAGGTGGAGTGAAATGACCACAAGGGTGCAGGCCTCTAAATCTGAGAAAATCATTTATTCAGGAGGACGGTGGGTGGATGGAAATGTGTAAATGTACTTACTGGATGTGTACTGTGCAATAAGACCTGTGGATAAAGGTTTACTAACCTGTGAATCACCAGGACGTTTTCACCTTCAACAGACAGCACTTTCCATACTTAAAAAATTCAGCAGACAGATAAAAGCTTATTTGGCCTTCAGAGGAGTTCCCAGTGCCCTTCTCTCATATCCAGGTTGGTGTCTGATCTCAGAGTGTGTTTGATCTGACAAACTAAGTCTAACACCTAACACCTAACCCTCATGACTCTCACAGGAAACCCCTTTCATTTCCACATACAAACGATGGTTTTGTGCTGAATCACTGTTGCTTCATTTCCTCATTTATCAGAGTTACAGCGCCGACTGACAATGAACTCTGAGGTGACATTGTCCATCAGCAGCCAGCAGTCATTTTCTCACTCTGCAGTAACCCCAGCTGATAAACTGTGAAGTACACACAGGCCACCAGCAATATGGACAGAGTTCAGTGGCTGACATTAAACTCAATAGAATGAATAAAAGTATGAATGACAGATTTATTGTTTAGTTCGGGTAACTCAGGTGGGCTTGTAGCTCACAGACCAGCTGGCTGTTTTCTTTTTCATAAATGGCGGGTTCAGGTGTGATGCTCTGACAGTTCATCTGATCCTTCCTTCCCAATCGTCAACACAAAATATCTCTCCAGAACTTCACTGATTGGTTGACTTACTGACACACTAACCATAGATATGAGCTGAGATTTCCTGTGTTTGACAGACCGTGAGGGAAAAAACGTGTTCCCTGTTCAGTCAACTGGTAAACTGCCACATACCAATATATTGCATCTGTCTCCTTCATTTCCTTTGCAAGTTTTGAAATCACTCCCACCCACAAAAAGAAAAAAAACAAAACAATTTTGGTTCATAACAACTTAAGTCTAGATGGGTAATCCTTTTGTTGCTCCTCCAACTAAGCTTGTCTGAACTGGACATTTGTTTACAACCCCTCTGATCATCTGGTTCCTCATGTTATGTGAAGCGTTTGACTTTTTTTTCTTTTTTTTTTGTGATGTAATCATGTTTCCTTATCTCAGATTTCATTTTAGTTTGCATAATGATATCATAATTACCTTAAATGATAGCCAAACCCATGAAAATCAGGTCCAATATGTAATTAGCTAGAATTACTCTTTAAAATGGGTGTTAGAGGGTTACAGTGTCCCTACATGTTACCTTTAAAGTAGAATGTAAACTGAACTGTTTAAAATGAATCCATATCAGATGAGGATACATACATTTTCAATCCCTTAAACATTTAGACGACTCATTGTTGTAGCATATTTAATGATCTTTCTGTCTGTCCACTGCAGTTTCTGTCAATTTGCTTTGTTCTCCATCTCTTTTCTATAATCCATCTCTGCCTCTGTGTTCATCCTACCGTTTCTCCACAACAACCATTAGTGATTTATCTCCATCCCCATTAACAATTATGTAACAACATTAATCCTGCCATCATGACAACCACTGCTTTTGTTACTAATTTCTGGGTCGTATGAAAAGAATGTTTAACTTGCATTATCCTGACTAGGTAACGTACAAGATCAACAAAAGAAAAGCATTTTGTAAGATTCAGGTTCTGAAATTAATAGTTGAATAAAGCATCATATTTTTCCAATTTATATATCACCACACAAGTGCACAACTTTGCAAACCAATCCAAAGTTTTTACTAATTTTCACCACCAACATTCCTCCACCCACTAACTGAACATTTCTTGGGGAAACACTGTATCCCTTTATCCCTCTCTGTGTCCTCCTCCTCCCGTTCTCTCTCCAAGCCTCCTCCCTCATTAGTGTCAGCAAAATGAATGCCATGTAATTGTGTTTGGATTTTAATTTGCCCTCAGCCTACAAAAAAAAACCCCAGCACAAACCATCAGCTGGAAGCCAACAGGCACGACAACCACTTAACCAGTCAGCAGGTCGACACATGACACCAGTTTGGTGGCACTGCTGCATGTGCACGCACATACACATGAGTTGATCAACAGATCGTACTCGTTTCCAGACAGATAAACTCTGGGCCTGTATTTATCAAGTCACAGAATAATTCGTAGAAGTCACAAAAATACTTCCAACTCTGTGCAAGAAAAAGTAGGTCTTCTTTGAAAAATAATCTCATTTTTAACACTCTACACCCCAAATACTCTCTGAATATAATTAAATGAATGAATGAATGCGTTTTAGTCTCTCAAAAATTTTAAAGAGTTACTGCCATGAACTTTTGTACAGATACTTGTGGACCACAGAGAACGACGACTTCTGACTTTGTTGATTCCCTGATCTTTGACAATTACTGGATTACTGGGTACACACATTATTCTCTCCTTTGCGGCTCTTGTAACATTTTTAGCCATTGATGTGCTGCATCAGTCCAGATCTGTGCATCAAGCTCAACAGAACTTTTGGTCCAAACACGAAGGATCAAGGCCTTTCGATATTGTGTTTTCAATTTAGCTGAATAAGACATCAATTTGTCTCAAAGCTTTTGTGCATCACTTGAGTTGTATATTCTTGCTCTCAATTACATAATTATTGGAAAAGAAATACATAAAAACAGTCACAAGAAGCATTGACAAACTGAGCAGCACAAAGGCTGAGTTGCGTTCCTTGTGTCTTACCAAAAAGATGTACTAATGTTGAAAATGACACTGACAAAGAGGCAGAGGTGAAAAATAAAGACAAATTTAAAAAGTGGATTTAAAAACACATTTAAATACAGATTGACTCGACGGCCCTGACTTGGCTGATGAATGATCATAGCCCTGGATATCAAACAGCTATCGCCCGCTGTAATTACTGGAAAAATACAAACTTTATCCATAGTTTTGAATATGTAAAGATATGAAGCTTCAGCAGTCTGAGTTAGACAACATAAGCGAGTATCTTCCAAAGCTATAATTTCGCTGATACTAAATTCATTACGGTGTTACGATCCCTCCACAACAGCTCAGCATGCAAACAGTGTTGGGGAAAAAGAAAAAAGAGAATTCTGTATTAAAACTGTAGCCATGAAAGATATAGATATGATTTGAATAATTCAGAAAGCTGAAACCTCATAAAAAAACTCAGGTAATCTCACTGGGTATTATTTACAGTAGGCGCATGTTAGGAAGGGATCTTTGAAGAGGAATAATTAGAGCGAGCAAAAGTTCCTTTTATTTCTTGCAGATTTTTGTCAAATCATTTACCACCTGTTCTCCCAACAGATCCAACCAGCTGTGAAGCTCTCCTACATACAGAGATAGGATGACTTTCCCCAAGTTAGGATAGATGATAAAATACTTTTTTTTAGCAAAGGTCACACCAAACATCCGTCATACTGGGAATTCGGGCCAGTCACGACAGATTTCCTACTCAACTTGATAGACTCCCTTAACTCGCATCTCCAACCAGGAAAACAGTGAAGCTTGTCATGTAATGTCAGTATGATTTATTGCGCAGATCAAAGAACAAGCAAGGGTCAACATCACAGCTCCAGAAGCAGACGGTCAAATGGTAGACAAAAAAGAAGCTGTGAAATTTGTGTTAATAATTACTGACAGAGTCTGAAAAAAAAAAGGTCCTTTGGGGAGCTGGATGTCAAAGGATTGGTCACACTACAGGACTGGAACTGATGCGTGAGATTTTCTCCATACTTTCTTAATGAATAAGTCGGTCACGCTGAAGGGAGCAAGTCATGACTGGTACGATAAACCTGTTATATTAACACTAATGCTGAGCGGAGAGAAGACGGATAGAGGCTTGTTAGGCTGGAGAGAGAAAAACTTAACAGCAAGGGATGACTGTCGCCTTCCACACATGGAACCAGTCACGTCGCTGGATTCCTCCATCTGGTGAAATAATGTATTTCCAGCGTTCATATATAGTCTCTTAACAGCCAAAATGGAACATTTCCAGTATAAACTAGGGATCTCTATCCCTCAAGACCATGTATCTGCTAATACAGAGCCTGATATTTATAGTAGCTTCAATGGTGATTAAAAGCGTAACTAACAAACTAAAATAAAGGCTAAAGCTGACACATTTGACACCACACTCAAGGTTGTAGTTCAAAAATAATAAGTTAATAAGCTTAAATTATCTTCACACACACACGATATGAAAGAAAGTCAGCTTGTCCACTCAGGAATTAACAGCTGATAAAACCTGCAGTCTGCAATGTTTGACTTTTCAGTGAAAGTGAAGGTCAGCGCTGGTTAAATATGAGAAGCTGCTACCTGAATTTTCAATTCATAATTACTGTCCGTCATTAATCTGTGTGTGTTTTTAACAAAATGTAAGATAACATTATTCCAGTATTTCAGTATGTTTATTTGGACAGGATAATTGGTCAGAAATCTACTTGGGACGAGACACTACAGACTCAAGTTAACGTTCATGTTAAATCTTATCCGCCTTACACTCGTGGCAAAATGTGCAATATATAGTTGAAGTTTTTGCCCACATGTAGCGTCACCAAACTAAACTCCTGTTTGCAGGGTAATTAAAACATTTGCTTGCACTGTCACCTGCCACAAGATGGCTCACTCCTTAAACTGTGAAATGTGTCCAATTATTTTTTACCACTTGCACTATCAGGCAGGTAAGTTGCTACTTACTAGCCCAAGGTTGCATTTTATGAGCCACTGGTAAGCAGACAATCCTTTTTTTTTTGAGCCGTGGGTAAAGGAGAGCAGTGCTGCTACACTATCAGGCTGACAAGGACTGAACACATCAAAAGAAGGGATTGGCTTATGACTGGCTTTATTCTCGTTGATAACAATACCAGTTCCTAGGATAGGCTCAGGACCCCTCTAGTTCAAATATAATGGAACCGTTTTGGATGGAGCTGCAGTGCTCACATGATATTTGGCAACTTCCACATGAGCCGAGCCGCAGCATGAAGTTATGTATAATGTAGGTGATGAAAGATTGCTTGGCACAACAAGCCGTGAGGCCGTCCTGTTATCGCATCCTCAGCACAGAGTGATAACTTGGCTGTGAATTTTACTCAAAGTTCACTCAGGGCACACACACACACATGATTCAGGCATGTAAAACTGACTTTTACTGGTTATAGTGTGTGTCAGAGAGGCTGTACATGGAGAGAGGGAGAGCAGGAGAGTTTGTTGATCCTGGTGTGTGTCGGTGCAGAGAGTCAGTTGACTGAAGTCTGGACTCCTGCCACCATTTCCAAAAGAGGCTGTTTGCTGCTACTGGCAAACAGAAAGAGGGTTTTATCAGTCAGCATGTGAGCATATTTCTGCAGCAGAGTGTGTGCGTTTCCTTGAAAGGTGCGTGTTGGCGTGTGTTTCGGCTACAGAATTTAGCTGCCTATTTTCAGCTGCCTATTTTCAGCTCTGTCACTTTAGTGGTCGATATGGAAGACGGGGGGAGAGAGAGAGCACAACAGACAGAATCCTCCAATATCTGTTATCTCGTTGAACTCGTGACTCACAAGATTTCAACAAAATAATAAACATGTATTTAGCAGTAAAGCACAACTGATACTGGATTTTTGGGGCAGGTGTCGATACAAATATTAGGTAGTTAAATAAAACCTAAAACATAGATTTGTCGGCCATTATTCTGTTCATTTTTGCAAGGATCTTTCAAAACTCTTGTGACAAAGATGCGTACATTACGAAATGAAGGCAGGATATTTTACAGTTAGATGACCCAAAACATTTTTAGTTGCTATATGTTGTGTGAAACGTGGTGATATGAAAACAGATTTTTTCTTTTTCTTTTTACACAACATACCGATATATTTTTATTTAAAAAAAATAAAAAATAAATAAATAAAAAACAATTTTGATTAAATTAATTAATGATCGGCGTCTAGCTTCTCAAATGTTAAATATTTTCCGATTTAAGCAATATGATTTATAAACTGTTATTTTGTCATTTGGCTATTTCATTTTTTACGTACACTGTTTTTAATTGTTATCAATAAAAGGCCCTTTGTAATATTTTGTGAAAGGTGCTTTACTATAAACTAAATATCTTTGACATCAAGACATCAACTGTTTTTGACTTTTTTTAAATTCGACTTTTGATGCTTAATCAAAGAAAAATCACTTGATACAGGCGAATGTTTCCTATGACTCTAAATAAAGGTTTCCCATAACGTGAAAATACTATCAAATGTCATTTTCACTCTCAGTTATGTCTCCGTCTTTGCATAAACTTTGCCTGGTATCTGCCATTAGAAAAACAAAATTCAAATGGGTTTTCTTTATAAGTAACACATTTGTCCCTTAGAGAAGCTGAACGGATATCTACAGGGGAAGCTTTTGTTTTTTTTACCAAGCAGCTAACATTTTTCTATTTCTATGTTTCATTAAACTTAAGGATACCCTAAACTAAATGAAACGACCTGTGTGTGGTCATAATGAAATGCAAGGAAGCAAGCATTTGCTTCACAGATACATTTGTATGATACTCTATTGTGCCTTTAATAGCGACAGTTCTGATGGCTACAAGATCAATAAATCAGTCCATACGTTGCAGCGTCTTTCGAGACTTATATACTTAATGCCGAAGGAGAAATACCTTTGCTTTAATTCAGCTTGTTAACAGAAACTTATAAGTCACATTCCAGGATTTAGCATCATGTGTTCTGGTGGCGACTTTTAACGATAAGTTCATGAAGCCACTTAGTGACGACAGAAACCTGCTTTCTGTCGGTCTGAGGAAGTGTTGAAAAGCTGAGTTGCTTCATCAGACAGTAGAAGAAACAGGTTCGCTTGAATACTACTTACTCTGGTCAACATGTGTAGATGACGCTTTCACTGTTTACGCATTTTGACGACAACCTCCCTACCGGGTTAGATAATGTTCAGCTGTGGTTGGTTTGTTTAATCGATTCACAGAGTCACAGGATACCTTCACTTATTTAGCAGCAAACTAAACATGTGGGTATAGAGCTCCATGTAATGGTTAGTGTGGAACAGAGTGATGTATCAGACTAACAAAAAGTTAATGGGCTTTACCACCCCTGCACTCTAACTAATTGCTTTAAACAGCTTGCATCATGTATGAACAAGTTACACAACCGGCCTCTAGCTCAGCTTGTTTCAAGATCAAGTTCAAGATAGTAAAAAATTAGTGTCACATGTCAAACACTTGCGCCAAAGTTCTATGGTGACCGAAGGAAAAGGTTGCATTTCAAAACATGAGAAACCTAGATTTTTAAGTCACATAGATAGATAAGAGCTGCAAAGATTAACTGAATAATCATTTTGCCGTCAACATTTTAAAAAGGTTAAGCAGTTTCTTAAATGTGAATATTTTCTCATTAGTTACTGGTTAACTGAGTATCTTCTGGTTCTGGACAAAAGCATTTTGACAACATCATCTTGGGCTTTTGGAAAAATTGATAATAGATATTGGACCGGATACTGTATCAACCTCAGTACATCATTATCAGACCTGCTCTAGTTCATTCCCCCCTCAATACTACAAAATAACTGAAATGCCTCCATGTTCAGCTGCTGTCCAGGCACTGTGACCTCTGACATCCCTACAAGTGGCTTCTTGTTTACGTTTGGTTGTCTGTATATCACATCATTCTAATTAAAGTTGGATGAAAAAGAATCAAGCACCAGAGAGTCAGAACTGATTCCTGAGATTCCGAAAGATTACTCCCAATACACGATGGTGGTGTCATTGCCCTATCTGGATGCAGCATACCCATCAGTGAACACACACGTGCACAACGCCAGAGCTGAGTTTGCCAGAGTGCCGTTCCTGCCTACAGTCTCTTATTTCTTCACACTACAGACAGTTACAGATCTGTGTCCTGCTTGTGTAATAGTGTTGCTGTGCTGTGTTGGTATTCAGATTGAGATCATTACCATACTGTTGAATACTGATACCAAACAACAGCTCTGCTCTGCCGTCAGCAGCACTGCTCTCCATCGGCTGCCTGGTTGATTAGCTCTCTGTCTTGTCGTCTTTATTAAAGAACAACTACCCTCCTGTGCAAAAACAGCCTGGAGATGCTGGTGAATGATGCTGAATTAAAACATTGCCCTGACTGATAAACTGGCTGGCTCCCTGAATGTGGCCTGTGTCTTACAGTGGTGCTAGATGTATGTTTTGCTGTGGTGGCTTGGGGTGACAGTTTCATTTCTCGACAAATCATCACCAATAACTGTCAGTGTTTTCATGTATGACATAATCATTAAGGGATTTTAGGACTGAATCGATATTAAAAACAAACACGGTAGCTCTAGAAATTGCTTTTCACGCAGATAAAAGCCTCTCTATTGTGTATGCTGTATGTTTATGCTGGGGGATACTGACTGTTACTGGGGCGCTTGTAGTCCAAAAGTTATACGACAGGTACAGTGAGTAGAGGATCCCTATTTCAGAGTGCATGTGGCCTCACCTGAGGCCTACAGCAATCTAATGACTCATCTACTGTAGGGAACATGTGTGAGTGTGTGTTCCTTTTCATTATACCAACTACACCAACAAAACCATAACCTTTCTCCGAGCAAAAACACCACTTGATGTGCATTTGTATTATTAAACCTCTACAAAATTAATTGCCGTTGAGCCAAGGTTGTAACTATCAGGTCTGATAGCTGCACACATTTTAATTCAAGTCGTTCAATTATTTTTTACCTTTATCTTAAATCAACAACACCTAATTGTCAAGCTAACAGATCAGTGAGGCTGTTAAGTGCATTTCACACCAGAAACTGAAACTATTACAGGAATGAAAAACAGACCGTATTGATATCAAGATGTTCTTCTAAATGTTTATCCTCAGGGTGGCACATGAGAGGACATGTTACCAGAATCAAAGGGTTTACCTTCCAAAATTCAATGGTGGCACAGACATGCAAGGCACCTGCCTGTCCAATCTGCACAAGGCACATGGACATCCAGAGATCAAACTGCCAATCCTTTTAATAACGGACAACACGCTCTACCTCCTGAGAGACACAGCAGGGTTTCCACTAAGCCTCATCCCAAACTACATTGTATAGCACTGCTTTAGTGTTTCATAGAATAGAGGTCACTATGCATTTGTCCTGCTGAACAAGGTACGGCGTTTTCAACAATGAATTTTGCGTTCAACATATATACAATTTTCCCTGAGGTTCAAATAACAGTTTGAATTTTAAATAATAGGAGTGACAGCTGTAGTCAACATGCTGACATGCTAAATATTAGCAACACATGTTCGCACCGCATTTAACTGTCCTGGGTCGTTTCTCCTTCACCTCAAATCCCTGAAACATCCTTCACACTAAACCTAAAACTTTCATCACAATGGAATTACAACTTTTGCCTTGGTCAGAGGTTCAGTATGCAGACAGCAGCCGATGTTCTTAATATAGACTGCCACATATTTTTGAGAATGAAAATAAGATTTAAACCGGTTACAAATTTGCCATAGAGCCTACATAATATAACCGATGATGGAACCTCAAGTAGGTACAAATAACACCAACATTCCCTCTGTTAATAGTGGAACCAAGCACAGGTTTCTACTCGCTGACTGGTATTTACACCTGTTAAAACCACGAGGCTTGAAGCTGATAATGCTCTTAAACCATTCATTCTTACTATAATTAAAGTCCGGGTTTCCCCTGCATTCTTTTCACTTCTCGACTCTAAAATCCTCCGCAGAGGGGCTGACCAAACATGACAATGGCCTGCAGAGAAATTGCTGCAGACCCTGATGTGAGGTATTGCATGGGGCATATAGGCCGCCAGCAGAGAAACAAACAGGACAAGAGAAGACAAATTTAGATCCCACGTCGTACCACACATAGCTGCAGTACTGATGCACCAGTATGTACTCTCGCTAGAACACTTGTAATGAAACAGGATGCTGAACAAATGAACATTTTGCCCTCCCGTCATCAGATGCTAACCTGCTTGTAAGAATAAACTCAGCAGCATCACGCTTCAGAATTTGACTCACAGCTTAGATTTATATTCTATTTACTAAAATTTTATAAAACCTGATTGTAGCAAGGACACCAACAGATCAGTGTCAGGGACTCTGTAGGTAAAGTCTAGAGACTAGTCTAGTGTATCTGCCCAAGCACACCACCGACTGACTGACAAGCTGCTGCTGCTCCTTTTCCACCAAATAAATAAAAATACTTTTG
Organism: Diplodus sargus; assembly: GCA_903131615.1. Lineage (NCBI taxonomy): Eukaryota > Metazoa > Chordata > Actinopteri > Spariformes > Sparidae > Diplodus > Diplodus sargus. Next base: position 185,423 of record CAEMYA010000632.1, read on the forward strand.
CCTCCAATACGGCCTACGTACAACAATCTATGCAGCGATTAGATAGAGATATTATTCATCATTAGAAACATCCCATATACCTGTATCCAATAAATCTGTTATTGCATAAGTCGTTCAAATCCAAAAAACTGTTTAACAAGCACATCCATAACATAACGTCCATACAGGGTTATATAGTATACAGCGGTCTCCATTTTGAACAACTGATTCAAGCCCAAAAAGTCATTTCCCATCCGGAACCAAACGTATCAGGTTTTCCTTGTTATAACGTGGAAAGCAAAATTGGCATGTCGTATTCAGCAAGTCGTCATCACTGTTCGTTAACGACGCATCCTTGATTCAACAGCTCCACTCAAAACTGCTGGAAATGAGCTGGTTGGTTTGGTGACAGTTACTGGCAGAGACACATCTGCCTCGTCTCAAGAACAACGACACTTTTTATGTTGCATTTCACAACAGACATGTTGACTTGTCATTACAGGAAGAATACCAATGAGTGCCAATGGTCCATTATGCAAAACATCATAGCCTTAGCTAGAGCTAGTGAAGCCACATGCAATGCAGCCTTTATTGGTTTTATCGCTACTGTTTCCTACAATTACAAGTCAAAATCAAAAAAGGACACACTCAAGGTGTCCTACAGTTTGGTTTCAACAAATCCACAAAAATCCATTTTCTGGGGTCTTAACTACCCTTTGTGATACTTTGTGAAGTCCATTGATTCCTGCTGAAGGTCTAATATTAAAAAAAAACAACCTCATACAACAGTGTCATTTAAAGAAAACTGAGTGCTTTCCCTAAATAGCTAGATTCTGTATACTGTTTTTACCAAATACATCTCAAACAGAAGCAAGTAGTGCACTTGTGGGGGACTGTGTGTTGAGAAAGTTATCCTCAAACACATTTAAGACTGTGAGAAATGTCTTTGATCAAACAGTTCCAACATGTTGGGCTTCTAGCATGGTTATATAGATGTGTCTTGTTTTCATGGAATGTAAACAAACTGCAATCGGGCTTGACATATGAATGATGTAATGAGTAATGATAAAAACAATTCTTAAAGAACTATATATAGAAAATGTGTTGATGGACCTGGAAACTGTCAGAGTCTCTGGGTCTTGTTGACAGAAACGTAGATCAACACAAGCAATTGTGACAGACACAGCGCTGACATCTCATTGGACTATTCTACTGAGACAGGTTTCTGACTGGTCCTGTAGTTGACTGGCTGGCTCGCAGCTCCTCTAGCACACTGGTTCCCAAATTGAGGTCCCAGGACCTTCAGGGTTTAGAGAGAAGCAGCTGTGTCTGATCTGACCTTCCCATGATGGCTGCTGCTTATATAAAGAACACACTTCATTATTTCTGTAAGAGCCCTTCAGATATTCATCCCACCAGCTGCGCTCATGTCAATTAGTTCATCCTTTCTTCACAGTAGTCAGTGTCAAGGCAACCGCGCCTACAGGAGGCCCTGAAATCAGCAAGCAACAGTGCACATTATGTACTCAGTGCTACAGGTCTCAATCCTTTAAACACATTTCAGTCTGGCTGCAAAACAATAAAACTGACCAAACACAGAAGACATGATGTCATCGTGTTGTCATTTTTCCAGCCGCTCCAGTGGCGTCTGAGAGGGAAACATGTTTCAGTGATCTAGCTGTGATCCTCAGAGTCAAAGAGAGGGATCTTTGTAGAATATCCTCCAGTCTTACAGGAGAAGACCCTGCTCTGATGTACGGAACGATGACATCAATAATAAAGCAATCTGCTGGATCACTGAGGCGTCTGATTGGTTCATCAATCACAGGATGCGACCAATCACACCTGTTTCTCTCCAGTGCACAGTTATCACCCACAGACAAGATGGAGGTGAAAGGTGCTGAGCACAAAAACCATCAGAAAAGACAAAGTGTCAATATGCACAGAAGAAATGCTTAACATCAGCTTTCATTCTACTTTTGGCTCCTGAGCCGTGTTCAGATCAACATGCTGTCGAGACTCAGAACAACACAGGTGAAAGCAACACATGTCCGTTTCAATATGATATTAGAGCAAAGTGAAACTATCGGTTGGCTTTTGAACGAACCTAAACTGCAAACTCATGTGGTAAACAGAGTTCTTACTGCACTTAAGAGGAACCAACAGTTATAAAGTATTGGTTAGGCAAGCCAGGTGTGTGTAGTTCTTAATTCCTCTGCCTGTGTTTGCAAGAAAGAGTAAATACTGAGCCATTGCCCTTAACAGTTTCCACCTTTCCATGATTATATTAATTTCCAAAATTTGAATGCAGTGTATTTTCGATGTATGTTACTATTTGTCTACACTCATCCTGTGCCCTTCTCACACATCTCCGAGCTGGTAGGACACAAGATCTGTACAATCCCCCCAGTTTGAAGGTTAACACCCAAGATTATGGTCAGCAAGTCAGTGTCCAACCGAATAGGAAATATGGGAACAATCTCCCCTTCTGTTCTAGAGTTATGGTTTTGAATAACAGCCAGATAAGTGTCGCAGAAAACTGTGACCTCACAGTGGACTTTTGAATTGTCATCCTATTAGATATTTGTGAAATTTGGGCAGAAGTTGTTTTGTGAAGTCTCAGTGACCTTTGACCTTAAAAATCTGTCTTCAAGTGGTTAAGACAAATTTGAGGAAATTCCTTCAGTGTTTTCCTGAGATATCGCATTCATGAGAATGGGACGGCTGGACAGACAGACAACCAGGCGTGGAGGCGTAAAAACAAGTGATTCTCTGTTCAATCCCTTTCAGTTCAGGATATATCGGTGAATCATAACTGCCAATAAATATGTATATTAGTGTGTGTGTGTGTGTGTGTATACTGGTCAGTTCATGTGCATGTGTATCCCTGAAGAGAGGAAAGGATGACGCGACTGGTGTCATTATAAATAGCTTACGCTGTGCGCGCACACACACACACACACAGCAACACACACAGGGTATTTCAAAGTCCCTGCGTGCCACATAGCTGGGTAATCCCGTGGCTGTCTCAGCCTGTTCAACCTGTTCTACAGAGAAACTACAGACACTGAAGCTACACAACATCAGATGCTACAACACACAGATTTGATCCATCTGCTTCAGAGCGAGAGATCTGTGGATTTTAAAGAAAGTACAGGTTGGATTCCCAGACGAAGATTAAAACTAGTCCTTGACTAAACTAGGGATATGCCTCAGTGGATATCTGTACTGAATCCTGTTTAGTCCAGGACTAAGTTTAGCTCCTGCCTGGAAAATTAGCACGGCATGCCACTTCCTGACAAAATGTTGACCCTGTTCTACTTATTCATATACGTAACAATATGAGAAAACTGTTGTGCTACTATGTGTTGCACTAACTTTTACTAGTAATACTGTGTAAAAAAAGAGGTGTTGTTAACAAAATTACAACTTGTTTAAGTAATGAATTGGTGCAAAAGAAGATGTGTATGATGAGGCGGGGCAGAAAACTAAAGTATTTGTTTTGTTTATCCAGGTTTTAAGTGTGCACACAGTCCCATGCTCAGCTTGTCGAATGGACGGGCTTAGAGACTTTAAGAAGGAAAAATATTTTGGTAGAGGGTAGAATTGATCCAGACTTGACTTTTTTTCTGCATTTCTTCAGCTTTGCTAGCATCTGTGTCTTTCAACCAATAATCCCTTGAGTTTTGGGAACATTTCCTGTGCTCAATTGGGATTATGAATTACCCTCCAAGAACAGTGTTGGATATGTGTGCAGAAGGCAGCAGTGCAGAGTCTGACGTTTCCCTTCAAACATGCTCCGTGTGAACGCACCCTTAAACAAACTCAATCTGTTCAGGTCTGAGCAGAGTTCACACTCGGGAGAAAGTCTTGCTCCAGGGTGTTATTGCGTAAAAGAGTTCATATTTGTGGCAGAACTGCTGGCAATTTAAATATGACTGAGAATCCTTTTGAGGACTATTGGGAAGATGTGGTCAGATGACACAAATAGATACAAGAAAGTGTGTGAAGATTTATGACATTTCCATTCAACCCTGTGGAGAACAACAGTGATGACATCAGCTTATCATCATCATCATCTTCTCTTACCTTGCCAGTCTTGTGGTCGAACCAGACCAGGGCATGATTCCTGGACAGCACCTTACAGTCGAAGGTGGCATTGTTCTGGGCCGGGCGACACCGAGCCACAGACCTGCCGATCTTGACTGGCTCATCCAGGTACACATGCCGCTCCTGGAATGGGTGCGAGTTGGGTCGGCAGGCGAACACGGCCAGCGCTGAAGGCATTGATTTTGGCTTCAGAGTATTACTCCAACCAGACACGAGGGACAGGTTTTCTTGATCCAGAGTGGCGGGCTTCTGTTGCACTCCCCAACGAATAATATAATATATTTGTGGCCTACTGTTTCTGTAGGCAGAGCTGTTAGTCCTCTAATCTTCTAGGCACTAACTAATACACATTGTCCACTGCACACAGCCGAGGCTGCACCGCTTTCCACTTTGATTCAACAAGACTCCCCTGTGTGTGAAAAAAATGAACATAAAAAAACCAACAGGTATAAAAAAGACAAGACATTCCCTTTCACTGACTGTCCACCAAAGCTACATAACGACACTTACTTTTTGACAGCAGGCACTATGTACAGACCAGGGTGCCATGTGTCAAGACATACATGACTGAGTATAGCTCTGACAGTCTGGCAAACAGCCTCCCACGTCCATCAAACTACTCCAGGACTGAAGCAGGAGAGGGAAGCCAGTCAACCACCTGACTTGGTTTTTTTAGTCCACACAGATAAGAAACAGCTCACGCCAATTATGGCTACTGATCGAAATCAGTTTTCAGTCAAGGAAACCATCCATCTGATGTCTATCGGGTGCAGTTAACCAAAATTGTAGCGCGCTTTCTAGTTGTGTCAAGTCTTGTCTTGCAGCAAGCTAACAACGGGCACACACCCCAAAATGTGCAGTCGGTTTACACACGTTTGGCGTTTAGAAACGTGTCATCTGTAATTTAATCGTCATTTACAGCTTGTCATAATCTGAGTGACATTGTTGCCCTGATACAGGGAACCTTAGCTAGCTACCTAACCTTACCACTCCCTCCAGAGAACACCTATAGGACCGCTAACGACACCTAGCAAGACTGAACGCAAAAAAAAAAAAAACACACCCCTGAGTTATAATCAATTAAGGTTTGTCAACTAATGCCGTTCAGTCTGAATCAGTTAGTGCAGAGGCTTCAAAACACTCAGCCGGGATGAGCGAGGGATTAGCAGGTCTTCTTGTGCAACTAAAATGCTAATTGGCTAGCTCGCTAGTGGACAGGCAGAGCGCTAACTTCTCGGCCAACGTTTTCTGGCGTTGTACCAGTAAGCTAGGCTAGGCGATGCTAATGAGTGCTGACAAACTTATCATGAAGGTCCGCAAATGTTCTCTCCCCACCCTTCTCAACCAGTTCGCTTACCAAATGGAGGCGAAATGCCATCCCTGTCTCCTGGAGCAAATAAAAGCAGCAAGCTAGCCCGTCTGTTGGCTACTACAGAGCCCTGCAAGCGAACGTTAGCATGAAGGTGGTGCGCTACCAAAGCAGCTAGCCGGCTAACTGACAGTCAGGGCAGAAACAGACGCGGAAAAATCAGGGGAGTTTCTTGACTGCGGCGCCTCACGCATCACACCAGCCCGATTATCTCCCAGGAAAAACCTCGGCAAACGCCATAAGTTGCGCGGTCGTCTCGTATCTCAGTCCAGGTCGCGTTCGCGGTGACGGTTATGAGTTAAAGCCGTCGCCTTCCCTCAGTTTTCTGGAAGGAATCTAGAAGAAGTTGTCCTCCTCCGCAAGTCCCAGCCGCCATACTGTAACTAGAGAGCAGACAGGCGTGGTGCGTTCACGGCCCGAGTCACATCAACTCCGCTCACCGCTGAGCTCATTTAATCAGTTCACTCCTCAAACGTGGATTTAAATAAATTAAGTTCATTAGAGGTTGTAAACGGACACTATTGGAAGCCAATCTATGTCGGGGGGAAAACAAAAACTGAAAATGATGAAAATGATATCAAGTTATGAGTGATAATGTAGATTTTCTTATAGAATTATACAATTTATTAGGTTGTAAAATTTGTTTTTGTTGTCTTTCATAACATTATATCAACTTCTTCTGCATGATCTATGTATATATATATTTGATCATCAGTTCCTGTTGCTTAATTAGCCTGCTTTCAAAATTGTGTTTAATAGTTAATAATCTGGCAGTAAATCAATAAAGGGTAGCATTTTGGATAAAATGGGGTTTTAGGATAATAAAGGTGAATATGTAACTAATAGCAAAGCATTGCCTTAATGAGTAAACATTTAATACAGTAGTCCTACTAAATTAATTGAAAATAAAACATTGTCGGTCCGTATTGCTAAATGTTAACAAGATAAAGAAGACCTGCTGTTTTATCATGACAACACAAAACATCATAATAAAGATTTTCTCCAAGCAACAAAAACATAAAGTTTGTAAAACCGTATGTGAAAGCAACAGTGTAGTATAATATGTATTATTGTTGTGTAATTTTAAACAAACAAAAGTTGATTAAACAGTTATGCATATATATATATATATATATATATATATATATATATATATATATATTTAGTTTCTCTAAGCCTGAACTCGCAGTCAAAGGAGTTAAATTCAAACATTAATGAAAACAAACAAACAAGCAGCAACAACAACAAAGCATCAGCTTACATTGGAGTTCCACAGTTCTATGATCAGATTATAGTTGGATTTCAAAGGACATTGAGAGCTGAACCTTTAAATGTTTATTTTTAGTACCTGTCACTGTGTTTCTGGGTATTTTTCAGCCGACCATGTTCGTAATACCATCACTGTAACTTACCAGTATCACTTACTGGACAGTATACTAATAAACACAGCAGAAGACAATATTATACAGTTCCATTATGGTTTTATCCAGGTGATTTATGGACAGGAGCAGCAGGCAGGGTGGGGCGGGGCGGCGTGGGAGGAGATCGAATTCTGCTTATGGCTTCAAAAACGTCCCTGCTGTGTTCTGGTGAACCGACAGCTGAGACCAAATCAATGCTGGATGAGACAGTAGAGCAGATAATACTGAAGGATAAAACACCACAGTGCATCGCTGCTGCTCATTTTGGTTCACTTTAGTCATCACGTATCAGGAGACATAACAAAAAACACAATCTGGTTATTAATTATTCAATTCAGAATTAATTGTCATGTTATTATGCAGCTTTCTAAGCGGTTTTAGAAGTTGTGTTCAGAATTCAGTGATGCATTTTGGAGGATTCACCTTCACATTAATGTTTTTTTCCTCAGCGATTCAGATGGTTGCTATGGCACCAGCCCTGGGAAAACTGTTAAGTGAATTGTTGGATTTGTTTCTTGGCTGAGACTCGACTTATCTTCAGTGTTTGGTGCTTTCCACATTCAAGTTAAGGCACATTTGTCTGTGAAATACAGACCTAATAGTTCAGTATTGTCTTGAATATAAAGAACATTGCTGATAGTAGGCCGAGTATTTACACTAGCACTTGTCACGGGCCAAATTGTCAGTTCCTTCCTATTATAATTTCTTTTTTTTACTTGAGTTTTAATACAAACGACACGTAGATTCATTTTAAAATCAAGTTGAGCATTTACTTTTACAGGAATTCAGAAAATAAACACACATTTAGGTCCTCTTACTTAATTTTCGAGAGTTAGAAGAGAAGATCGATGTGACGGTCATATCTGTTACAGTAAGTTACAGCTGGCAGATGGTTAGCATAGCTTAGCATAAAGACTGGAGACAGGAGGAACCAGCCTGGCTCTGTTCAATGATCCCAAAATATGCCTACAAGAACCTCCAATTCACACGTTAGCAATTAATATCGTGTTTGATTCATTTAGGGTCTGCATGATGTTGTCAGTTTTTGTGATTGTTTTGACAAATTGTGATGTGATAAATGATTAGTAAGAATTATCATTTTTGTATCCACATTTTTATTTTCACTTTTAAAAAAACGACTATAATCGTGATGATGTGACATTTACTGGGGGAGTCTTTCTGCAGCTGTTTAATTCACACTAAAATCAAAGTGCTGAAGCAATTTGTTGTGGTTCTACAAACGGTTCTGTGGCCGGGAACCGTAACTTCGTGTCTCCACTGGTTTCCTGGCAACCTTACAGTGATGACAAGACTTCAGGAAGTCACTGCTTTAGCTTTGAAGGTGCTGGTAAGCAGGTTTTGTTATATTTGCACTATGCCAGGCTAGTTGTTTCCTCCTGTTCTCAGTCTTTCTGTCTGTTGCTTCATATTGAGTGATATCAAGGTCTCTCATCAAACCTAACACCTAACCCTAATCCTTCCTTCAACACAACATCTAAGGTTGTATATATATTAGCCTACAGTCCTGCTGGAGGTCTTGGAAGGTCTGAGAAGCTTGAGGGCTGAAAAAGGGTCACCAAGGATCAGACTGATTATCACTCTGTTCCAAATATACCAGAGTTAAGGACCAGACAAGGACTGAGCGACTAACACACTTTCAGTTCATAGAGGTGTCTGTCAGTAACATCTGAGCCTCTAAGCTTCACAGTGTTGTTGGTTCTGTTTGGGTCGGGATCACAAGTCTTGTTCTTTTGCCTAATCCAGGTCCAGGTCTTGGTGATTGTCATGGTATAGATCTTGGTCTTTGTCCCTGCAGCCGTGCCCAGCCCTCCCACAGGGCGAGCAGGGAACCAGCTGTCACTGTACTAACAGTCCGACTATTATTGAGATTTAACAGCATCTTACTGTGTTTAGCTTCTTAGCCCAGTTTGACATCACATCGTCCAGATATACAGCAGCTCTGTGTCAGTAACAGGCTCATCTCTATAAGTTCAAACTTCAGAACACAGTTTTATAAATACTGTGCTCTGTTGTATGTTGTCTCTTCTTATTTAATTAAATAATTCACATTCATGTGAAGAAAGCAGTTTGTTACATTACTTTTAAGTGTACTTTTTACTATTATCAGCTCAGCAATAAGCATATTTTACATTTTAAAGTTCAAATGATTCAAACAGGCAGTTGTGTTATATTAAATGTTGCATTTCATTTCATATTTATTTATCTATTTGAGTAGAAGAAATGTTTTGCTTGCAACTAATTGATTCCATATTCAAATGAATATGCTAATAAGTCATTAAACCATTCATAAAGAAATTGACCTTTGATATTTACAGTTGCATCACAGCTCCAGGTGATGAAGATCATTTGGTTTGATATAAAGCTCCAGAACTGTTACGAAATGGACCTTGATGTGAGATTGTTTGCTCAAGGAAATATTTATTGTAGAATGTCCCAATAATTCACTTGTCTATGTATTTAAATATTATGCTTTTTAATGATGTTTGAATATATGCATGAATCATATTTGTACAGTATGCATCTGTCAAGTTTATTTTCTCATTTGCACCATTGATTAAATATCAATTCTTTTAGAACCAGAGTATAAAAAACATCATAAATAACAAAACCATTTACAGAACATACAGATAACATACAGCACAGGTTAGTAATATATTCAACATCAGTTTACAGTAATACAATAAGTTTTTTAACAAATATTAGCCACATTTCTGTAAATTAATCTGATTGAATTGCATCCTAATCCTAAGGAAACACTGCTTTTCCTCTTCTATCTTCTTACCTTTAATAAGGTGGATTTGTGTCACGCTTGGGTCAACAGAGGCTGCACCCCTTCCCTCTGTGAGCACCCCCACACTGTTTCATCCATCTGTTTGCTCAGTGACAGAACTATTAAAGGATTTAGATAAAGCTGATTTACTGCCTTGTTCCTGAGAGTTAGGCTGTAATTGAAGAAGTAATTCATCCAATGATGTGAGTTACACTTATTGTAAAGGGGCAGAATGCAGATCCAGCAGAAGAGGTGCAAAAGTACTCTACAGTAAATACGAGAGCTGCATGCTCAAGTCAATAAATCAGATCGTAATATTTTATGACAGATATTGTGATGACGATAAGAGTCATGATTAGTGGGGATTTTGTGCATCACGATTTTCATATTCAATGAAAAACTTCAAGTCAAAAATCATGATGTGACATTAGATGGTCTTTTTTTGTTTTTGTTTTTAATAGGATTTGAAGATCAGGATATTTCTGCAACACTACAGTACTTTATGATAAACTTTAAATGTGTGACAGAACATTATAATGAAGGTTGGATGTTGCACTTTAGCCCTATTGTGACTTTAGTGCGATTAATTGTGCTGCCCTTATAAATACACATTTAGACATTTTGTCAGGAACAGTTTCACAGTTTCTTATCAAAACCTTTCTATTTTTCATCTATTGTAGATGAACAAAACTTCCACTTATTAGCCTTTAAGTGTATTCAATTGCATATCATGGTCTTCACTGGCTGAACTGAGTTTGAGTTGAACGTGTATGTGATCTGTGAAAAAGGCAAAACGAGCCATTTGTTCTACTATGTGAAACTTGCACATTTGACTTCATATCTAAAGATTATGAAAATCTAAATATTGGTCTAATATTTCATAGTCTTTACTTAAAAAGACAACACTTTTGACTTATCTTGTATATCATGATCAATCCAAAATGTTTACTTGCGTCATAGTCTTTAGCTCAAATGTCAGAATTTAACTCATAATTGCTTGAATTATCTCATTATCGTTACTTATAAAGTCAACAGTTGGACTTAATATCTCTATACTTTTACAAGAAACATTTACTGTCATCTTTTAAAACAGCAGTATTTTCTGTTTAATCACTCCCAACCTTTCATTTGTTCACTTCCTGGAGAAAACTGTCTCCTACGCTGTAGTTTCCGGAGCTTTATCTTGACTTGAATACAACTCAGTGCCAGGGACGGCCTTACGTGATGACGTTTTATGTGTCGTCACCGCGTCATGCGTACGCGCCTGCTCCTGTGCTGTGCTAGCTAAGTGGCTACTTTCTGTGCCGCCGCCTGCCTCCTGTTGTTGTGACCCGAGGGACACTAACTGTAAATCTTGGCAAACTTTAATTAGAAAATCGATAACATTCTCCAGAGCGCCTGAGTGTCCGTGTCGGGCCGTCGCAATGGCTCTGCAAGGCCCGGAGGAGCTGGGGGAGCAGGTCGAAGAGCCGGAGGATCTGGACGACCAGGACGCTAGTAGCATCTCTCCGGCCGAGGAGATAACGCTGCCTCCCGGGCCTGGGGGCGACGATGAGGCGGAGGAGGCTCTCCTGTTGCCCTGGGACCGCTTCTCCGCCTGGCTGCACTGCATCTGTGTGGTCGGCTTCGACCTGGAGCTGGGACAAGCGGTGGAGGTGAGCCAGAGGGATCCGCCAGGGGGACAGCCGGGGCATGAAACTCCCTCACAGTGCAGCTGAAAATGCCTAAGTTAGCAGTTATGGAAGGGCTCTGTCTATTTCCTGGAATGGAGCACACAGACCTCTCAGTGAAGCTGTGTGTTTGGTCCCCTGTTGAGCTTTTATTGGGTCTAACAGTGCTGACATGTTTACACACACATGCCGCTAAAAACAGCACTATGTTTAGATTTACTGTAGGACAGCGAGTTCGTTACTGGGTGTTGTTTATCTTGGCCAAGGTGACTGGTGTGCGCTTTCTCTCCTGGAGTTAGTCTGTTCCAACATCATCAGCTCAGCTTCTTCTTTTCATGGATGCTGAAAGTCTCCATCGGACAGAACAAACACCTGTGATCCTGAGTTTGGGATACAGAATCAATAACCTGATAAGACACTTTAAATAAACACTGCATGTATCTGTAGTTCTGGGGTAGAAATGTTTATCAGGAGAGAAATATCTTCATTGATTATCTCTGTCCATGCCTAAACAAACTAAATAAACAAACTCTCTTTGTTTTGATCTTAAACTGACTAAACAAACTGACCTAAAAGGAACAACACAATTTCATAGTGCTTTACTTTGTATGTGGCAGACCCTTCCACCTTTCTAGCTTCAAACAGTGTTCTCAGGTCCTTATTTTCCTCTGAGAACAGCTTGTTTATTCAGTTATGGAAAAAGTTATTATTTCTGAGTTTGTGTTATTACCCAATTGATATTGTCTGAGTTTGCATTTCTTCTCCAAAACTTCATAGTTCCCCTTTTTGATGCTCACTGATGTAGGTTCACACTCCTGCAAGACTTTCTCTTTCTCTTTCTCCGATCAGCTGAGCAACACAAAGACTGCAGAACCTGCTTTCATTTTTTATTAGAAATGTTTGTAATTTTCATTTTCTGACTGAATAATATGAATTTTGTTTTCAAGGAAAGATGGTTGGTTGACTTTTTAATTGCAGCTTCCAAAAAAATGACAAGTACAACTGACAAAATCTGATTAAAGAATAAGTTACAAGACAGCAATTATGATCAGACACTAAACCTGTAGTACTTAACATTTTTTTGATACTTTGCGCACTATATGGACTAATTTCAGTCAATTCCTGGTCAAGAGTTGGTAAAGAAAGCTTGATGTTGTGTGTTGTAAATGCTGCTGTGCATTAACTCGGTTCTTTCGTCTTTCAGGTGATTTATCCTCATCATTCCAAACTGTCAGAGAAAGAGGTGAGTCACACTGACTGGGTGGGAATTTTAGATAAAAGACTTAATTTTAAAGAAACATATCATTCTTTTTGTAAATAGAGTTATCACATGCTGATAAACAATGTACACTAAATGATCCTTAAAGTGGGGTAGAGTTTGGTAGATTATTTGTAATAACTATCATATTCATCATAATGATAATTGTTAATCTTCTACTGCTGTCTGTAGTTTGTCATTTCTGTGTTTATGCGTGACTGCATCAACCTGAGATGACGCGATAAAGAGGATAAAAACAATCAAACTTTCTTTTCTTTCAGAAAACCAGCATCTGCTACCTTTCCTTTCCTGACTCAAACTCAGGTAAGTTCCCCCGTTTAAATTTTCATCTGACATCTCAGAGACAATGTGAAGACTTCAGCTTGATTTTAAGATGACAAGTCAGATTAAACAACAGGCTATGCACCAAAACCGCTGGTTCCTATGACGTGTTATCTGACCACATCAGAAGGCAAAAGTATAATAGCGCTTCAGAACAGCCATAGTTGAAGTGATGATATCTATTGTACCTTCGAAAAAGTCACAGTAGTTGCATGAAGAATTTAAAAAGAGAGCTAGATTGAGAATTTCCAACCGTCTTGTCTGAATTTTATAAAGGCGGTTTCAGATTTTTGTGGCCTTTAACCCTTGATGGTCTTAATCAGAGGCAGCTAAAAAGAGAATCTTTTAACAAACAACAATATAACATGTTTTTTGATTTACTGTTCGGACAACACAGTGAACAACACAACATGCTGGTGAGCAAGATTATATTGTAGTGCTGGATTTTTAGTCATTTGCAATTAGGGTTGCAACAACATGATATTTTCACAGTTAAATAACCCGAAATCGGTGCACTGATTTTGAAATATAACCTGGAATCTTTGGTTTGCCTTTTGATTTTTGTTCAACTTATTATTGTTTGGCACAGCAGCTGCAGTCTGGGACTATTTATAACAGTTAACATTGTCAAAAAACACTTTTCATCAGTGTAACACTGGGATCAGGATAAAGTGGGGCAGAGATTGTTTTACACGCACATTTGAACACACTTCTGTGAAATGATGTGTGTGTGCAGGTGTGCGGTTGTGTTGACTGTGAGTCAGCAGAGCTGACGTACCTGCTGCCCTCAGGAGAACAACAGGATTAGGAGAGAATGCTTACAGGGCTGGTAGATATATATACACTGTAGGTGTGTGTGTGTGTGTGTCAGAGAGAGACATTACACTCTACACCTGCAGCTCTCTCTCTCTGTCTCACATCATGATCAGAGCTGGTATCATTTGCCTTTTAATTTACTTGATTCTTACGAAAGATCAGAAATCTTAAGTGCATTCTCAAAGGAGACGCAGCCGATCATCTGTTGTCTGAACTCCAGCACACAGGATTTAAAGTACAGCGGTGAAGTGCTGATTCTCAGCTGTAGGAATCAGACCAAAATAGTTACAGAATCAGATTAAAACACTAAAGATTCTCTTTAGTTTAAAAGTTTTGATCAGAGCTCAAACCAGCAGACATGAAACATCCTAAAGCCAACTGAGCTTTAACCAACATAGCAATAAATGAGCCACATTAAGGTCTGAATTATAACATGACACAAGTGTCTTACATTGTTACAAAGTACAGCTCTTTTTATTTTTGTACATCAGCAGTGGGACTGCATGGTAACAGATAAAAATAATAATTATTAACAAATCAATTATCTTGTTATTCCAGGAAATAAAGCTGCTGTTTCTCCAACCAGCTGATGTTTCTCGTGCGGATTTCTTCTTTATTTTCAATTTTGCTAACGGGGTCCTCAGACCTCAGACACAGGAAATGCTGATCACAGCATCCACACGCTCCAATTAAGGTCAAAACATAAATAAAACAAAGAGAATCTGGAGCCTGTTAGGTTGATTCAGACTGAGACTTCAGCTGCTGATGGCCTGTTTCATGCTCGGTAGATTTGAACGCAACCTGACTGGATGAAGTCATGGAGTCTTGGCAGAGCTGTGGGAAGTGTGTGTGTGTGTGTGTGTGTATGTGTGTGTGTGTTTATTTTATCTGAAATATCTTAAACTCTTCTGGCGTGTCTGCTGGAGAATGTGCAGAGGTCATGTGGGGGTTAAAGGCCGGTCGGTGCTTCATCGTGCACTTCCTTGTTTCCACTTTTTTTTTTTTTTTGGCTTCCTTTTCCTGTTTGTTTAATAATCAGGAGGAAACCAGGAGGACACTGAAGAGCCAACTGCTGCACCTCGAACGTACCTCCAAGTCAAAACAAAATATTAACTCTCACAACAGTTTTCCATAACTTTCACTATTTTTTTAATTCACCTGAGCGTCACACAACAACAGCGACACTTGAATTTAGCCAGTAGTGGAAGTTCAGTTTTTGCTGTTGTGTATGAGGAGTAGCAGAAGTTAGTTACTTTTATTTTGGTAGGAATAAGACAGTTGTTGCTATAGGTTAGCTTATAATAAGTTCATAAAAAATCAAAGAGTTTAGATTATGTAAACTGTTCAGAAAATGTTCCTAATTTACTGCTTGAGAGGCTGTCTGAGTTTATGTCCAGCAGCAGTGAAATGATTTGCTTCATATTCAAACATGATATAAAAAGCAGCTTGTTCACTGCAGAGCTCGTTTGAGCAAAACTGCTGTTCATCACTCAGTCTGAACGCTCTTTATGTTTCATGTTTTGCTCACTTTTGAATGAGCACCTGCCTCTTTTTTTTATTTTTTGCTTCATACTTAACCCAAAGATTTCAGAGAATTGAGTATAAATATATAAAGATCTTAAAATGTATTTAATTGATGTCACAGGTAAAAAGTCAGGCATCGTCTTCCAGTGATAACCACACGTCACTCTGCTGTGTTCCCAGGTTGCCTTGGCGACACCCAGTTCTGTTTCCGCTTCCGCCAGGGTTCGAACAGGAAGTCGTCGCTGGGCTGCTTCCTGGAAACCACCGACAGGGACGCACCGCCCTGTCTGAAGGTTGTGACTCATGCACACACAACATATAGATACACAGCAATATATACATCTGAGCCTGGTTGAATGATCATAAAATCTAATAAAATCTACTCTGATTCTCTGTCCGTGTGTGTGTGTGTTGCAGAGGGAACAGGGCCATTACTACGGTTACGTGTACTTCCGTCAGGTGCGAGACAAATCCCTGAAGAGAGGATACTTCCAGAAGGTCAGTGTCATCCTGCAGCTCACCCCCAACACAACAATAACTACGTGGAATAAGACGAGATCCATAAATCAATCTGTTTATCTTTGAGTCGCCATTATTTAAAATTGTACAGCGATATGTAGAGATCTTTGTCAAGTTAATTGATGGCATTATTTGATGATTTCTGTTGAACACATTGGGAGGTTTTGCTGCTTTTCTGTTTTATATCATCAGAAAGTAAATATTTTCTGGGTGCTTTACTGTTGGATCCTAAACAAAACATTTTATAGAGACGTAATCGAAAGAATAATCAACACTGAAATATATGTAGTGATCAGTATGCAGTATATTCCTAACATTACAGTATCAAACATCTTACAGAAACGTTCAGTGGTTGCAGGAAACGCTGATGTCATATTTAATATATTCTCGTATCTCTTTCAGTCTCTGGTCCTGATCAGTAAGCTGCCCTATGTGACCTTCTTCCACTCCCTGTTGAAGATCATGGCTCCAGAATACTTTGAGAAACAGGAGCCCTGTCTGGAGGCCGGTACGTCTGATTACCTGTCTCTGTCTCTCTGTCTCTACCTGTCTGTCTGTAGCCACCAAAATATTAAAGATATAGATGCTGTAATGCAAATGGTCATGAAGTCAGACTCTGAATATTGTGGACTTTTCTAGGTCTGCAGAAAAGTCTTTTAACACAAAGGAGCCTCATGTCAAACTTTACAGTTTTAGTTTCCCTCAGAAATCTCAGATCTCTCCAAAAACTGTTGATGTGAAGCGATTCATTCATCTCTTGTCTTTTGTAAACTACTTTGTAATTCCAGTTAAGATAAGATGAATGAACTCTCCTCCAACTTCTCACTGAAACACTCTCAGTTTAGCCTGAACGAGTGTTGTCCCACTGAAATATACATTCCTAACTTCTTGGAAGTTGGAGGGCAGTCGTATTTGACTGAGTGTGGATGAACTTCCTTTGCTGTGTGCGGCCTCATGGTGAGAGCTTCAGTCTGTTTGAAGTGAGTTCTGATTCAGATCACTGTTGTTTTTGTTTGACAGCTTGTAATGATATAGACCGTTGGCCGACGCCCCATCCTGGACGAATCCTCACGCTGCCCATCATGGGTGTGGTCATCAAGGTACTCAAACACACACACACACAAACTCAGTGAGTGGAGACAAGTAGATGTGTCATTTTGACATGTCCTGGCAGGTTAAGCACAGGTGCAACTGATAACATGAACGGTGGCTCATGATCTCAGCAGGGCCCTGCAGCTAACGTTAGTGTAATTAGTTACACTTGAGTTTGACAAGTCAGAATGAACCTCAGGAGAAATCCTGCTGAGTTTCTTAAAAACCCTTCTGAAGTGCAGGCAGTCAGTTATTGGACTTGCACATTTTCACTGCAGAATATATAGATATAAGTCCTGAACCTCTGTGGATAGAACACAGTGATGAGACAAAAAGCAGCTTGCACATTTTTTAAAATAAAAAACATGACTTGACAACCTCCAGGATTTTCCAGATTTTTCCGAGGTCTTTAGTTCTGCATGTGAGAAGTGATTTGTTATCAGTGGGACCACTGGTGAACTGTGATCCCTGGACTAAGGTCCTGTTCTACTGAAGAAAAACAAGGCTCGGAACGCAGCCACAACCAAAGCCATCCTCATTATGGTGCACTGTACTGTGACAACAACATTTTTATCATATTTTAAAGCATAAACAAGTGATATGATGCCCAAAATACCGAGTGACTCATGACTCGTGTGTGTAAACAATCATGTGGACAACACTAGCCAAAATTAACACTATTATCCCATCTTTGGTTAAAGTGAGCTGAAGCAGTGTAGCGTTAATATTCTGAGTAGTAATTCATGTTTCATTGTTTTCTGATGAGTGTTTGACTCTGTGCTGCTGCAGGTTCGCATCCCAACCTGTTACGACAAACCAGGAACCTCACAGCTGGTCCAGTCCGGGCAGGTGATCTCACACACAATCACGCTTACACACATTAAAAATGGTAGTGTTGTCTATGTGAAGAAGTTGTTCTTCAGCATTTCACATTGTATGTTAATCTTTACATGAGGTGTGTGAACAGAAACTGAACATGTTATTATTGTCTGTTTTTCCAGAGTGACAGTCAGGTGTCCATCGTGCTCCCAACCATCCATGAAGTCGACCTCTTCAGGTGAGACCTGCAGGTCACAGTGTCACTCTGTCACCACCTGCTGTTCAGTGGTGGTACTGCAGTAGTTATTCTCTTTTTCAAGTGTTGATGCCCAGTGAGGAAAACCATCTTTTCTCCGAAAAATGACCCGCCAGAAATAGTTGTTATGGGACAGAATAAAGGAAGACTTCATTGCAGTTTTCAGTTTGTGTTTTCTAAATCTAAAACAGGAACTACTCGCGTGTAGAGTTGGTGTCCTTATTCACAGAACTCATCCACAGGGTCAGTGTGACCTGCATGAATAGTCATGGTCACTATTAAAAGGTCGGTTTTACTGTTTTTTGTCGCAGCATTGTCTCCCTGCTGTGTTCATTTGCATATTCTGCATTCAGGTCAAGAAAGGACATGAACCACCTCCTGCTCACATTCAGGTTGCTTTGTTTACTCTGCTCTCAGGCAGCCCTGAAAGGAACTCTTGAAGTAGAAACAGGACAGAAAGAAAACGATAAAACTGGATGTGACAAATGAAAAACAGCAGAATAAATTCAACTAACCAGATGTTTGACCTCATCAGGAGTATTTGGAAGCAAAAAACACAACAGGCTTCGTTCAAAATGTATGAAGTCGATTAAGGAAACTAAGTAATTCTATTGACATTTTGCGATTTGCTGTTCCCAAAATCCAAACTGAGGCGGGAAAGAAAGCTTTAAAGTTTTTTTGGCAGCCTGCTGCATAGAACAATCTACAGACGAATCCAGTCAATAGAAAGGAAGAAACTGCTACTTGCATTAACGGTTATTACAAAGACACGTGGCAACAACTACTAACACCCACGAAGATGGAGGTGCTTGCAGACAAAGAGGAGGAAGTCCGTCTGCAGGCCTGTATTTATAACATAGGAGGTCCTGTGAAAAGTTTACTGAACCACCACTTGATGTCTCTTTGTGGGGATGAGGGCAAATAAACCTAGAGTTTCGAACAACACCAAAAATCATCGGATCAAATGTGGGTTTTAATTAAGTCCTACAAATCTTTAATTCTTTTGATTTCAGCCTAACAGAGTTGTGGACTGTTGGAAGTGATTTGTGTCTGGTAACGTTGATGCTCTCAGAAATCAACCCGAGAGGACTTGAACTCCCTTCCCAGGGACTACGGCAATGCATCTCTCCTTGATATACACAGGGTTAATTGTGCACTGTCCCTGTTCAAATGAAAGAAATAATAATAACTCTAGCAAGTGAACTTAAATTACACAAACACTAATGTCACCATATTATGTTTGGGGAGGAAAGGAAACAGTCCTATATTTTCTCTGAACCTTGAATTTACACACTCTCTCTCTCTCTCTGTGTCTCCAGGTGTTTCTACCCAGTGTTCTTCCACATCCAGATGCTGTGGGAGTTGGTGTTGCTAGGGGAGGCACTCGTTGTCATGGCGCCGTCGCCAGCAGAGTCGTCAGATACTGTGCTTGCATTGGTCAGGTGAGCTGGAGAGGGTTCAGGCAGGCCATTGAGCCAGCAGCTTGATATTTTCAAGTTCAAATCAAATTCAGTGGTATAAAATATCCAGAATGACGTCTTCATGTGTGTTTTAGTACAGTTAAATGTAGCCTCACATCTTTTCATATCTTGAATTTTGTTGTTTTGGGCATTCTTGGTGAACAGTTTGGAAGGAAATTACCTGGATCCAGACTGTCATGTCATGTGTTTGCATCTTCATGTTTCTTTTTCTATCAGTGCTGATTGTATTCAGTTAAACTGCAGTTCTCTGTTCATAAAGCCTTCAAGCTGTTATTCAAACATTAATATCTCTCCGTCTGTGTCTTCCTCTCTCCAGCTGCATCTCTCCTCTGCGTTACTGCAGTGACTTCAGGCCGTACTTCACAATCCACGACAGCGAGTTTAAGGAGTACACCACCAGGACGCAGGCTCCGTGAGTAACACTGACCCATGAACCACAGTAGTGATCAGTCGTCATTCTCTTGGCTGCTTAATTAGCAGCACCTCAGATGGGTTTAGAGATGGGCCGCGTCTCAGAGGCCTGTATGATTCCAACTGGTCCTGGGGTCTTTATTAAAGAACTTTTGTAAGAAAAAAAACTTCCTATTCTGATCCCGAGAGGTTCAAGGCAATGTAGTCGTGACTTACCTGTAGCACACACTGGATGCAGTCGGAGGAAGTAGCTCAGGGTGCTATTTTGTTAGTATTTACCGAAATAAATAACAGTAAAGTCAGTTGTGATCCGTCTCTCTGTTCTCGTCTCTTTCTTCAGGCCCTCAGTCATTCTGGGAGTGACCAATCCCTTCTTTGCTAAAACCCTGCAGCACTGGCCGCACATCATCCGCATCGGAGACATGAAGCAAGCAGGTAGATGATCACGCTACAAGTCAAGAAGTTTTAAATTGTGATGCTTGTCTTTCGTTTATAAAAGACAAATGTTAAAGCAGTGAACGACAAAAACAACTTCATGCTCAGGAAGAATCTCAGAGATGCACACTGTGTGCTGGAACTGTACTCACACTTCTGGTCTGTTTTTACTGGTGTGGTCTCAGACCCTCAGCTCCAGTCAAGGGAAATCTTATTGCTCCAGTATAAAATCATATTTTGGGTATTCTCAACTGCATTACAATCTGCATCTCTGTGCTGTACAGAGAAATACAATATATCCCTGAACTGTCTGTCTAATGTTTGCTCTGTTCCTCTCAGGAGAGATGGCCAAGCAGATGAAAGTCAAGAAACTGAAAAACCTCAAAACTCTGGACTCTAAACCTGGTAAATTCTTCATACTGTCAATTATTTTGTCATGTGAAGCGCCTCACAAAACTGCAGCTCAATCTCAAACTCAAATTCACGTTTATGAGGGAGCAGATTCTCCACCAGAGGGAGCTGTTCAGTCACTGTCAGACCACCTTGTGTTTTGCTTCATCTGTGTGTGTGTGTGTGTGTGTGTGTGTGGCAGGTGTGTACACTGCATACAAGCCGTATCTGAACAAAGATGAAGAAATCATCAAACAGCTTCAGAAGGTGAGACCTCCATGTCCTGCACATCGCTTTATTTCTTTTATTGAATGACTGCAGCCGCGCACTTCGGCCCTTTTTAATTTTTGTGTGTTTGTTTTTCAGGGCGTTCAACAAAAGAGACCCTCGCCGGCCCAGAATGCAATTCTTCGGCGCTACTTCTTAGAATTGACACAAAGCTTCATCATTCCTCTGGTAGCGAACAGTGATTTATTTTTAATTATTGTATGCGTTTGTTTCTCAAGATGGTCTCATTATGATACGGTGCTGCTTGTGTGTCCCAGTGCCAACTTTTTAATCATCTATGATGGGAGCAGGGCTGATGATGTTTTTAAAATGTCGTCATTTTGGAGTTCGCGAAATACTCCTTTTATAGTAATCTTCAGGCCCCACTGAATGATCTCAACCCCATGCTGAGAAACACAGCTCTAGATAAAGTGTTTCCTGTATTCAGTCAGTGGATCGACCTGAAATAATACGTCAATGAGTGTGTGTTTGTGTGTTACAGGAGCGGTACGTGGCCAGTCTGATGCCTCTGCAGAAGTCCATCAGTCCCTGGAAGAGTCCTCCTCAGCTGCGACCGTTCATCCAGCAGGACTTCATGAAGACGCTGGAGAAGGCTGGACCTCAGCTCACATCCAGACTGAAAGGAGACTGGATAGGACTCTACAGGTACAAACACACACATACACAGCTTTAAAAGTCGATGTGTTTATAATTTCATATAATCTTAAGCGAGGAGGTAACTGGAGAGAAAACTGGGCTTGTTTTTCAGGTTCATATTAGAGACAGGCCTTTGTCATAATTTGTTTATATGTATATTTCATCATAATGTAATTTGTTTAGCTTCTGCCTGATTAGCTTCTGGCTCAAATGGTAAATGTACCTTCTGTTGTGGTAGTATTTTAAGATGAAACATCAGCAGGAAGTTGAGTGTAATTCATAATAAAGTAATGCACATCGATACAACTTCAAATGAGAAGTGATTGGAGTTGATCAGTGTTGTATAAATGCACATAATCCCGAGCATCATTTGTGTTTTTTCTTTGCGTCTGAAGGAATTTCCTCAAGTCTCCCAACTTTGACGGCTGGTTCCGAAACAGGAGGAGAGAGATGACCCAGAAACTGGAGGCTCTGCACCTTGAGGCGCTGTGTGAGGAGGTGAGGCAGGATGGAAAAAGGGAAACGAGTCTGACAACTTGTAACATTGTCTTCCTGAGTTTCCTGCTTTGAGTTTGTTTTTTAAAGGTGCTATATAAATAAAGTTAGGGTTACATGTGTCCGACTGATAATTCATTTGCTCCATATTTGAAAATTTCAGAGAAAGAACCAACTAATCTGATTAGAGCTGCTGTCCTAACTTGTCCTAACTTCCAGTTTTGATTTTTATTTGTTTATTTTTTATCCACAGTTCTCTTGTCGATTTCAGCTGAAAGTATCATCAGAAGTCATGCACACCTGGATATCACTCATCCTCATTAGTATCTGTGTGTGTCTGTTTGTCTGTAGGATCTGCAGCAGAGAGTTCAGATGCACTCGGAGGTGGAGACGGTCGATCTGGTTCTGAAGCTGAAAGATAAACTGGTCAGTACAAACTCATCTGAGGCTCATTAGCTCTGCATCACTTCTACCAATGGTACCAGTATTCACTACCTGAATACTGGTACCAGTTTTCTGAAATGGGATTTAATTTAAGACAACTGATGATTAGCGTGAATGAAATGTGTATGATGATTATAATATTGATAGTTCCACTCTTGTGCTCTCTGCTGCAGACTCAGGCGGAGAAGGAGCAGCTCCCGGTGCGTCCGGGGACTGTGGCCAAACTGAGAGCCCACATCGAGGCCGTCATCCTGGCTTTACCAGAGGACCTGCAGGGCATCCTACACAAGCCCTCCACACCCTGACCTTTAACCCCTCGGTCCGCAACTCTAACCCACGTTTTGAGCTTGTTTTAAAGTTTGGGGGTTGTTGGCTCCCATGTGGATGGACCCCAGTTTTTAGACTGGATCACAGTTTGAGGACCTCGTCTGGTCTAACGTGGAAAGCACGCGGTGCATTTTTGTTTCCCTAAATTCACATCAAACTTCAGTTATGTTATCTTTTTTCCCCAGTCAGCTGCTGTGGCAGCTCAGTGGATTTTAGACCGAATCTGTCTGTCAATGATCATGTGGTATACAAACAACCAGCTGGAGCAGGCCGGAGCTGCCCGACGTGAACTCTTGAAGGTTTTTCAGAAGGTGGAACAGCATTTAAAACTCACAAGGAGACATTATGTGAAGAATGGAGCGCTTGATGTATTTCTGATTCATCACAGCTTCAGTCTTCAGCGTGCAGCTTGAAGAGGTTGGTCTGAGTCTGTGGTGGCCTGTGTGCAAAAGGATTTATCATCAGCTTTGAGGTAAGAGCATGAAGATGAGCCCAGCTGAACTTTAACCCTCAGCATTTTTACCTCTTGACGTTTTTGTTTTTTTTAATTACTTTTTTTAACTTGACGACGGACTGCTGCAGTCCAGTGGAACTGACTTTCAGAGTTTTTCATCCATTTTAAGAAATGTTTTTAAAAGAAGTGCACTTCATCGCTAACCGGACCAGTGTGCCCTTCACACACTCACACAGACACACACAAACACACACAAACTCACACACACTTTTATGCAAACAAACTGATCCGAGCGGAGCCAAGCAGTGCTTTATGAAAACATTTTACTACAGTGTTAAACACACACACACAGAGCATTAAGCACCAGCGACGCTGTAATAACTGTCGATGCAGTAATCGGCTCTTGTCTTGGGTGCTGTGGGAGCCAATGACACCCTTGTAACCACGTCACATGATCATCATTGTCATCACAGTCTGAGGAAATATCTAAAACTGTCCTGGAATGTCCAAAAATCTTGACGTGTGGTGTCATATTTGTATTTTTCTGAAGACTGAATTGACTCTGAATCACTCCTTTTATTTTAACTGACTGATTCTGAGCTCTTCAAAAGGTTGAGGAAAGTCTTTAGCGTGCTGGACTGTGAAACTGTGGAGGCCTGTTTCTACCAAGAAAGAAAACAAAAGCAACTATGTAGTTTTGAGGATGACATTTTAAGAGAAGTAGCCCCTTTGTAGGATCAGCAGGTGTTCTGGGGATCTTATTCCCCTCGAGAACGACCTGTTTGTATGGAAATGTATCAAAAAGTATAACTGATTATTACCTTCTTAATATTGTAAATATTAACTTTCTGATGTTGATTTTTCTTCTTCCCTAAAATGACATGGTGCTCCTTTGATTTTCATCATGTTCTTAAATACACATGCTAAATCAAAACCAAGTCAAAATGTTTAGACACTAAGTTAAAAACATTCTTTTGTCTTTTTTAAGACAAAATTATGAGATACTAAATCAGATTTATGCAAAAAATTATGAGATCCCAAGTCTCACTGAACTAAGTGTGAGTAAATAAATTGAGATATTGTTAAAGTATTAATTATGAACATGAAGTCTGATAGGTTTTATTCATTCATGTTGAGTGACAATAATATTTTCATTTTTGTCAATTTTAAATATGTCATCTGTTGTTTTTCTTTTCTTTTCCTGGCTCAGACGGGCTTTTACAGGGAAACTTGTTTGATAAACTTGAGCTCAAAGCAATACTACTTTCCTCACTTTTGACACAAGAAATGCATTTATTAAATTTGACTTCCACACTGCAAAAGTCATCTAATTGGATTATTTATGGTTTTAAATCATTCGAGATTTTTTAAAAGTTACTTTTAACATTGTCATTTATTTTGAGCTGTTCAGCAGTTTGTAAGAGGATATTTTTAGCTCATTGATTTTGTGAAATCAAACGTCTCCAGTGGCTCCAGCTGTATGAAGCTTGGTACTAAAACATGACTTACATACACCAGATGAAGCTGCACTCCCTCTTCACAAGCTGCTCTTTCCCACTCAGCTGACATTTCTGTTTGACACAGTCGAGGCTGGTTTCTACTTGGGACGAGTTGCGTAACAAAAATGAAGCAAAGTTGAAAGTTGTAACACATTTTGAGAGTTTGTAAACTCACAGAGGATGTTTGTGTCTCTCGACTGTGACTGGATGTGTGATTAAGTGGTGAGAAAAAAACAGAAGATGATATAAAAGTCTCATGTGCTGGTATCTGTTGCTCTGAATGTAAACAAATATACGTGAGGAATGGCCTGTGGTTGCTGTACTAACAGTGTTTATTTAAGCCTTAACAGTTTCAGATTTTCCCCCCCATTACCACGAGTAGATTAATTTGAGATAAATCACGTATTATAGAATCATGTGAAAAAGTTAAGCGATGATACAATATTTTTCATGCTTCACGTGTAAAGAGACATGTGTACAGTATGTTCCTGACAGCAGTTAAACAATTACATGTGATAGAAATCCAAAATTTCTGACAGAACCAAGGCTCCGCAACCCCTAATATTGAGTTTGGTATGGAAGCTCATTGTGGCAGTAAAAAAAAGTTGAGAATTTATTTAAAAGGAGAAAATGTTCTTGGTAAATTGAAATTATTAGAAACCATTTCATAATTTTGATTAAAAAAGTCAAAAGCTTGATTTAGTAAATACAATTAGTACGAAAGTAATAATTTGGACTTATTCATAACTTGGACTAAAATAATAATATCATGTAGTTGGTATTCCAGAACTTACCTTTAAAATTTGACTTGGGTAAGAAACTATTGATCTAATAATGTCAAGATCAATTTAGTCATAATTCTGATAGATTAATATTATAATTTAAATGTTTGTTTTATCGACTATATCTTAATTTGATTTTGGCTTGTCAACATTATTTATTCATTCATAATTGACATTGATAATTCTGACTTACCATTTTTATTTCTGTCATTATAGACTATTTTCTTTTTTTCTTTTTTCTGTTGGTAAAAATGTACTTCCATAGTTGCATGATGGGTTCAATGGCAATTTCCAGCTCTCACATCAGTTGACCTCCACAAACTCTGACAGAGAAAATTCCTGCAATAATACGCAATAACTAATAACTAACAACCGAACATGTTTTAACCAGCGTGCTTTTAGGAGAACTCCTTCAGATGACTGGTGGCTGCACAGTCTGACAGTGTTTAGTAAACTCTGTGCTGGCCTGTGTGCGTCACCCAACACTACAGCTAGTATTGTTTTAACTGATATATAACAGGAGCAGCTTTTTGGTTTGCTGGTGCCTTATTGGAATGAGAGCAGAACAAAAATGAGAGCAGAACCAAAGACAATGGGTTCATCTGAACGAATGAAATTTCCTGTAAAGATATTCAGAGCAGTGCTTCTTTCACTGCAGCTGACGGCTCAATGTTTGTTCTTACACTAAACTAAATTCTTTCTGCTGAAGCACCACTTCTGACAAAAGCTAAACTCTGATGACCATCCTGCTCAGGATCCTCTGTGCTGCCTTCAGAGAATAAATATGACTGAAGTTTGTTTTTAGTTGGTTTCTCAGATGCATTAAAACTAAATCCTACAAAAAGTGACAGAGTCGTCTAAAAAAACAGAAACACAACGACCTCCGTTCTAAAAAAAAATAAAGGGATGAATGGCACTGCTGAGTCCATGAAAAGCTGTATGTTTTAGCCCATTGACTACAAATTGTGTTAATTAATCCACTTCACACTTGCATTATAAGATAGATTTTTGTTGTTCTCCCCTACAAACCATTTGACCATTCCAGGTCACATGTGGATGTTGAGAAAAGAGAAATATCATTATCTCAAAAAAGTGTTCTAGCAGCCGGCTGCATTTTGGAGTTTAAAGGGCCAAATGTGCAAAACCATCAACATGGTCCTTGAAATTAAAATCATTCATTTTAAAGCTTTTTAGGCCTCAATTATGTGAATACATAAACATTCCGGGACGCCTAACATTGTAAAAGTTAACACAATCACATACTGTACACTGACAGCAATAACAACTAAACAGGTAGTTTAATTTATTATAGTAATTTGTATCTACAGAGTATAAATGAATTTGACTTATTGGAAGAATATTTGTGGTTCTGGTTTTTGTAGTTTTTTTCAAAATATATTTGAAATGTTAAATGGACCTATTGTCAGACATATGGATTATGTTTTTTTTGTGTGTTACTTTTGAGTCATTTTCCTTTAAGCCATCTTGTAACACATGTTGTATAAATGCTTTGAAATGTGCTTCTTTTATTTTGTCAAGCAGAATTGTAAAGAAAAATAACGAAAATATGTGTTCGTTGGAAAAACCTGTGACATCTGGTTGTTGGGCAACCATGTTAGTTTTATATTTGTAAAAAAAAACAACTTATTTTAACAACGTAGAATTTTTTAAGGAGGGCTATTCTCGTATTCCACTCTGTAGAGAATGAAGAGTTTTGTACATAATGGTGTAAAGTGAAATAGTGGCCCAGATACGAGGATGTACAATAATTATTTTGGTATTAAAACAGATGTCTTACTAAAATACAGAGATATAAATAAGAACTGTTCAATATAATGATAATCTACTTTTTTTTTTTTACTAATAACAATGTTGTTGAGACACCTTGACATTTTGAATGTGTAGTTAGTTTGCCAACAGCCAACATGGGAAAATCTCTACTGATCCGGAAAATGTATCATTTACGTTGTCAACGTTTTTGTCAGTTACTGATTTTAGCAAGTAACTATTTTGTCAGAAAAACACTGATATGAGTTTTGTGAGTTTCTAATATACAGGGTCAACTCTTTCAGGTTTAATTTACGGGTTTTGGTGGCCGTTCAGTGGACGACGTCACTAACGTCATTAACTGCCACAAATGGGTTTTTTTTTTTTTTTTAAATAAGGTCCCGTGGTGATCAACTGGCAGGGCTGTGTCTTCGGCTCTCTATATCTTGTTTCCTTTGAGCACTGACACTTGCTAGTTCATTAGCTTTGGCGGCTACTCAGTGGTGTCAGCGAGTCACAGCCAGCTGATGCGGATATAAGAACTTTTGTAGCTGTCAAGCAAACTTAGCTTGTTGCTATCTTCAACGTGTAATGCTAACAATACTTTAAAGGCGTTATTCTGTCAAAGAGACAAAGGATTTTTTCCTACATGTAAATCGAGGGCTGTTGGGGAAAACAAATTAAAACAAGACACTACAAATTCAAAATGTCAGTGTAAGCTAACACAAGCTCATTTAGCAATTATGTTGCATAGCTACACATTATTTTGCTCCATTTACAATGTCACTATGTTTGTTAAAGCCATATTAACCACTACACTAAACCACTCTGACGGCCTGAAGGACTACAGTTTTAATAAAAGAAGCCAGAAGACGCGTTACAGAGAAAACAATGGCTTTAAGTTGCTCTGTATTGTTTCACATGATGGCCTATTGGGGTTTTTGTAAGCAAATTCAAACATTGTTATCACATTCTTATGTTAAACTTCTTGTAACTTGAAGCTTTTTTGGATTATATTCACTGCTGATTGTCTTTCGTGACATTGTTTTGCTTTTACAGTATTATAATAAATTCACACAGCAGCCATTTTGAATATTTTTGAATTTCTGTCGGGAAGACTAGCTAACTGGACTTCATAGCATCTTCATGCTACAGTTTTCAAGTGTAAAAACAAACTAAAACAAATGGACCACAAGAATCCAGAAGAATATAGGTTCAAATTTTAATATTTTAGCCTGTAATGGTAGCTAGTGTTAGCTCACACTCAGTTGCCTAACATTAGCTAAGTTTTGTACTGTAGTGAGCAGCTGGTTAGCTTTTCAGCTAGCTGTTAGAATAGCTGTTAAAATAAAACCATTTGTTCTTTTATTCATTGTAGTTTCTGACCAAATTATCAAGAAGGCTGCTGTGAGAATAACGTCAGAGGGAATTTTTCATGCAACATTTCAGGTTTAGTGAGGTCCTTGATTGTATATTTAAAAAAAATATTATTTGGCCTATTTTCTGTTCTGCACTGACAGTAACAGCTGACATGACTTCAACCATGGTGGTTATTTTTGTCATTAAAAAGACAGATTCCATTTTGATCAATGGTTTTGCCTATTTTCTATCACTGGGGTTTGTGTGATTGTAATCTGAGCGCACGGACAGAACAAACTGAACAGATTTAAAAACTACACACAGATTCTTAAATTGTGAGCTTTAACCTGCTGAAAAACACACAGCATCTCCATGTCACAGCTTTGGAGTGAAAAACTTAAAGTATCCAGAGAAATATACAGTAGGTTCACATTTTATTCATAGCTAATGTTAGCTAGTTAGCCTGACGTTAGCTAAGTTCCTGTTCTGTATTAAGCAGCTGGTTAGCTTGTCAGCTAGCTGTCAGAATAGCTGTTAAAATATGACCGTTTTGTGCTTTTACATATATATATTTCTAGCTTCCGACCAAATTATCAAAATAAGCTGCTGTGAGAAGTTGTGAGGATTTTTCATGGTCGTCTACATTTAAGATTTGGTAATGTCCTTGATTGTATTGGTTTAATTATTCAGCCTGAACACTGACTTTACTTCAACAATGATGGTTAGACGTTATTGAACAGTTGGCCTCAATTTTAATAGTTCGGATGTTTGTCTGTTTTTTCTCACTGTGGATTGTATAATAATTTGAGTAAACCGTTAACTAAATTGAATAGGTATTAAAACTTCAGAAGAATTGTGGACATAACGTTGATATATCATCATGTTTTTCCTTTAAAAAATCTACTTAGTACGTAGCTTTACTAAGCTACGTACTATCTATCGAAGGTTTCTTACTGTAGAGCAGGACAGGGAAAACTAGCAAATATTTTCACCCAAAATCAGTGAATAAAGTTGTGTTTTTGTACAGTAATCTGTGAGACCTGCCCCCTAACAACACACTCCTCTGGCAACGTTTTTCTTTCTTTACCTCCATGGCTGCATCATAAAATAAAGAAAGTGTTTATTAACATGAAGATCCGTGTTGTGTCATATAATGCGCGGGGGC
>CAEMYA010000632.1:215609-232686 GCA_903131615.1 Diplodus sargus
CATTTTCAGACAGTGCCGAAAGCTGTATGCACAAGTAAATACGTTGGCGGGTAAATTCAGTATGTGTTCAGCGCCTGTGAAGACCTCCCTGTTTAAAGCTTTTTGTACCCCTTTATACACTGCCCACCTGTGGCGGTGCTATAAAAAAGGAAGCATGCGGAGACTTACAGTGGCCTACAATGACAGTATGAGGCTGCTGTTAAAAGCTCCTAGAAGCTGCAGTGCTAGCCAAATGTTTGTTAATGTTGGTGTACCCACTTGCTCTGCTGTAATAAGGAATCTTATATATTATAGATATATGTGTAGGGTATCTGACTCTGGAAATGGTATTATCTTAGCTTTAATCAGCTCTGAACTGAGCTCTACCAGGTTCTCGTCCAGAATGTGGAATCACTGGCGTTCAAGCCTGTATGCTAATAAATGAATTGTGTGCGTGTGTGTGCACGCGTGTGTTGGGGGGGGGGNNNACATATATGTGTGTGTATATGTATTTTATTCTATTTTATTTTATTTTATTGTTATTTTATTGGTGCTATGGACCTCTCATGAGATGTGTCCCTAATAAAGACTGAATTGAATTGAATTGAATTGAATTACATGAAAAATTAACATAAGCCTCCGAGAGCAGGATGACTCATCAACATTTTTAATGGTTTTCCAGGAAGTCACAAACTCCCTGTAGTAAAGCTTATTTAGACTTTTTTTTAATTCTTCCACAAATTAGTTAATGTGTGGGAAACACAGAATCACATATGTTTATCAAATCAGCAATGTCTGAATTTAATAAATGCTTAATTAGGGATTGGATAAATGCTGTAATGATAATTCTAGTTGTAGAAATCACAATGAAGATCCAGCTTTACATACACTTGCTGTATGTTTCATTAAAGCTGATCTCTTATTCCTTCTTCCCTTTCCTCCTCATTAACAAACTTTCTGTTCTTCCTCCCTCCCTTTGGTCGGCGGCCTCTCCTCCTGCCACTGATCTGTTTCGCCTGCCACTCATAGACGTCCTCCAACAGTGTTTTTCCACTGGGAGTGTAGCTGATGGAGGACCAGGTGAGGACGGAGCCACGGTACGGCCTAAAATAAAAAGACAAATAGTTATAAATACTATTATAATAATGTATATAGGACATTTAATGGTAAAGTAACATGGTGGTTTATTGTGTCAGTCATTATTCTCATCATTAATTCCTCTCATGTGATTTTCTCACCATCATTTACTTTTATCCGTCACTAATGTGACTGCTGGCTGTGTCGTCTTTATAATTAGTTTTTAAGGCAACAGTACAACAGTTTCACACCTCAAACACACACACATACCCGTGGACACCGCTGGTCATGTACTTGAAGACTTCTTTATAGCTGAGAGGATAATCCCACATCTGGACGTCTGTCACCTGACCGTCAAAACCTTTAAATTCAATCACAGGCTCACCTGACCAGACATACTGGCCATACTGGGAACACAGGGACACACACATGGACACACACAGCAGATATTAGAGACAAGATGAAGATTAAAAACACTAAAATGTCTGTTGACCTGTAGTCAAGTCATTTTCAGACAGGAACACTGTAGGATTCATCTGTTGGTTCAGTATGCACTTCTCTGTACTCACCGGATTAGGTATCACCTTCCTGATGCTGATGTTGGAGCCACTAAACACCTGGGCCACATTCTTCATGAAGTCCAAGGTGAAGCAGACTCTGCTCCAGATGTCCGGTCCGATGTTTGACCAGAATCTTATGTTAGGTTTCAGGTACAATGTGTTACCATATGAGTTAAAGTTTAGTCCATAACCACCGAGTTGATCGACGGTCACCTGCAGAGGGGTCCTGGATGGACTGAGTGTGAAGATTCTGGAGTAACTTGTTTGTACGAAGTCGGTTAGGTAACGAAGACACACCGACACACCTGCAGGGATCAGTGGACATCAGTTATTGACCATTTCTAGTTGACAAAGTAATAAACAAACTTGTAATGCAGCCAGTTTTTCAGATATTCTAAATGATCTAGAATTTAAATTATATCATTTTATAGCAGCACGTCTTAGCAGGAGAAATATATCTGAGAGCAAATATGTACATTAAAATATAATTTTGGATTTCATATCCTGACATTGTGTTTCTGTTTGGTTATGAAGGCTAGTTTGTGGTTAGACTTACTTCTAGTAGTAGGTGCTGTGGTCCAGGGATAGGAGGTGGAGGTGGGTATAACGGTAGTGGTGTAGTAAGGAGTGGAAGGCCAAGGGGTGGGGGAAAAATAGGGTGGATAGAATGAAATTCCTCCTCCCGACTGAGACAAAGTGAACATCTTCCCCTTTAAATTCATTCCTTGAGGTCCTGCAGAAAGAGAGAGGGAGAGATAACACACAAACCAGTTGTCATTTTAACTCACATGCTCACACACACGATAACATTCACTTTGCTACACAGTGTGAGTTCATTTGGCGTGTGTGCTCACCTGGCGTCGTCCAACTTGTCGTTGCCAATGCTGCATTCACTGGTGCTGACATCACTGCCACCACCAGAAGAGCATGAACCAGCTTCATCTTCATCCTCGCTCAGCCGATCAGAGTCTCTGCAGAAGCGTCTGTGTGTCCTCACTGTGTGAGAGTGTTTATCTGTCTGCTGGCTGCACTTCCTTCCTACTCTCACTTCATGGTTCAGACGTGAGCAGGCGCATTAGGTTTCATTTCTGTGTAAAGACACTCCCCCCACTCTGTCCCTTATTCAGTCACACTCCCCTTTGCTCTCCCACCAGTGTTGCACAATAACAGTTTAGTCTTTTACATTCACTCTTGTGCTTTCTTACATATTTTTGCAGTTTTGAGGTACTTATGAATTTCTTTCTCTTATTCCTGGACTTGTATGTAAAATTACCCTTAATCACTGATCACAGTCTCGCTCAAAGTGAATTCAAAGCTGTTGTTGAACCATTTGAAGTACAAGCATGGTTTGGTTTTCCCCCCAAGTTTTAAGAAGCTCTGTCAGTGCATTTGTCATTTATCTGTTATAGTTTGAACAAACTGAATTATTTATCTATTTTCTAGCCAAAATTTTTCAATGCAAAATTAAGCCTGGAGATGACCTGTAACTGCCTCTGTTAGCTGGAAAACACACTGGTTCCACGTCATATAGACTTACATAGTGCAAGTTCAAATTTAATATCACTATCACAAAAACTCATAATAGCTCTGTATTTCCATATTTATGCTAATGTTATGCATATAAAATAGTCAAAAACAAGTGCTTTGGTGGCAAACAGCCTATTCAATTAGCAAAATGCATAAAACTACATAAACCTGCATAATTTCTAAGTTTGGGGTTTTAAAAACTGATATAAATTAAATGTTACTGGATTTGAAATTTTATTGAAGACATGATACATCTGTTATCTGAAGGCTGGTGTGTAAGTGGCTCAGGAGAGTTGAGAAAGAAAACAGCGGGTCTTTACAAAAAGCCACAACAACCATGTTGACTTTTATTAAAGTTATCTAGGTTAGTTTATTATTCATCCAGAGGCTGGTGTGTGAGTGGCTCTGGAGGACAGGAGAGAACAAACAGAGTGGGTTCTTTGTCTACATGATCACTCATTGGGTGTTGTAGGCTCTAGGGCGGACATAGAAGCTCATATATTCTTCTTTTTCTTCTTCCTCTTATTAATCATAATCATAATAAACTTAATTCATAGCCCAGCCACCTTTCTCAAAAGATATGCACCACAAAGGACTTTCAGGACCGTCATAAGCACTGAAGGTTGCTGTACTACAATGAACAGTTAAGCTTCGTTACAACAAATCTTTAAACTGAGCTGAACAAAATCAGTCAAATCAGCTGGGTGATATATTGTTTCTACCCCTAAAGAGTGTGATATCCAACTTCAGTTAATAACAGCATAACACACGTTAGAATGTCACAAAATGTTGTTGAAAATATAATCACAAATGTTTATTAAATCGGAAATGTTTCAATTTCATTAATGATTAATTATTGATTGGTTAAATGCTCAAATGATCATTGTTGTTGAAGAAATCACAGCTGAAGATGAAGAGCAGATCATACAGCTTTTCACACACATGCTGTATGTTTCATACAAGCTGATGTCTTATTCCCTTTTTTCCTTCCTCCACATTAACAAACTTCCTGTTCTTCCTCCCTCCCTTTGGTTGGCTGCCTCTCCTCCTGCCGATGATTTTCTGTTTCGTCTGCCACTCATAGACGTCCTCCAATAGTGTGTTTCCTCTGGGAGTGTAGCTGATGGAGGACCAGGTGAGGACGGAGCCGCGGTACGGCCTAAAATAAAAAAAAAACCCAAATGTTTATAAATACTATTATAATAATGTATATAGGAAATAACATTTGATGGTAAAGTAACATTGTGGTTTATTGTGTCAATCATTATTCTCTCGTCATTAATTCCTCTCATATGATTTTCTTACCGTCCTTTCCAGCTATTTATTTGTTTCAAATCTAGATCTTAGTGTCACTAATGCGACTGCTGGCTGTGTCGTCTTTATAATTAGTTTTTTAAGGCAACAGTACAACAGTTTCACACCTCAAACACACACACATACCCGTGGACACCGCTGGTCATGTACTTGAAGACTTCTCTATAGCTGAGAGGATAATCCCACATCTGGACGTCTGTCACCTGACCGTCAAAACCTGGAAATTCAATCACAGGCTCACCTGACCAGACATACTGAACACACACACACACACACACACACACACACACACACACACAGTAGACATATATAAGAGACATGATGAAGATTAAAGACACTAAACTGTCTGTAGACCTGTAGTCAAAGTCATTTTCAGACATGGAACATTGCAGGATTCATCTGTCTGTTGAGTCTGATTATCAGGCTATAGCTACAAAAATGCTGAACGAGAGAAGATTGGTTCAGTATGTACTCCTCTGTTCTCACCTGATAAGGTAAGACCTTCCTGATGCTGATGTTGGAGCCGCTAATCACCTGGGCCACATTCTTCATGGAGTCCACGGTGAAGCAGACTCTGCTCCAGATGTCCGGTCCAATGTTTGACCAGAATCTTATGTAAGGTTTCAAGTACAGTGTGTTGTAACCATATGGGTTAAAGTTTAGTGTATAACCACCGAGTCGATTGATGGTCATCTGCAGCGGGGTGCTGGATGGACTGACTGTGAAGATTCTTGTTTCTTCAAAATCGGTGAGGTAACGCAGACACACAGATACACCTGCAGGGATCAGTGGACACAAGTGATCAACTATTTTAGTTGACAAATAAGAAAAATATGAATATTTTCCAGATATACTGTACACTTGAAGCAGCTAAACGGTGCTTTAATCTTGTGTTGATTCTGGCGGCCCCGTGTGAACCTTGTGTCATAAAAATCTTGATCCGGCTAGAATCATTTGTTCACTCTGGTGGTTCTCTATACCAGTTCTGCTCTGTTTTACGATCTGTGGTCATGCGTCTGCCACAATAGGTTAAGCATGCTGGTCCTACACTGATTGACAGCATCCACATATGTGTTTTAGACTAGTGAACAAAGCCTATGACACATATCATTCATGCTGCAAGTTTGACCACCAGCTTCCCCACTGCAACATTTTTCTTTTCACCAAAAGTTAAGTCCGTCTCAACTTTATTTGCTGCAGCCGGCTGCATATTTTTTTTCTCTCTCAGAAAAGGATACCCTCATTAAAATGAATTGGAAGTCCTGAATTTTCGCAGCTGATTTGATCTGAATCCAGCCACAGTATAGATAAAGTATGTTGAGGTAATGCAAATGTTCTGCACACACAGCTCAACACCTGAACAACCTATACTGTAAAAAGGTACCTGCTAAGTCTCCTCTGGGAGACTATCCTTATGTATTACATTTAACTATAATTTGAAAGTATTGTAAGTATGACGTGGCATTTTGACATGAGAGTGCGTAATAGTTTCACTACTTAACTTAGATTAACCTGGTGTCTCCTGACTATTAAAAAAAACTTTTACTGTTGTTCTTCCATGTATACATAAATACAATTATTTTTTTGCTTAAAATGCCTAAAATGCTTTTCTGAATGAATTATTCTCCGGCTCCTATGGTTTCTGTTAAATTAACTGAATGACTTAACTGTGGAGAATCTAACTGATCTAACTATGTATAGCTTGACAAAAGCTTCAACATTTATGAGTAGCCTGGAACAAACGTCAGCTTAAACAGGTCATAGACGACCCACTAGGTCTGACCAGGTTGAAAACCATATGAAAACACTTAATTTCTGGTGGTACCACATTAATGGACATAATTTTTGTAAAAGTATTACCTCTGATCCTATTATAACCCTGTCATATTACTTAATCACTTCTTAAAATAATACTGTAACTCCTTACTTTTTCATTACCCCCAACACTGATGATGTCTGGCCAGCATAGAAGCTAACACATGTTAATTAAGGCAAATGTAATGTAAAAATGTCTGTAAATATGAATTTAAGTCAAAGTACTGATGAATTCTGTTCCTGTTCTGCCTCTTTCCCACACAACAATCTAAATTATATCATCTTATAGCAGCAACATTTTGGATTTCATATCCTTGTGTTTCTGTTTGGTTATGAAGGCTGATCTGTGAAAGACCTACCTCTAGCAGAAGGTGCTGTGGTGGTGGTGTAGGGATGGGTGGTGTAGGGACGCTTGGTGGTGGTGTAGGGATGGGTGGTGTAGGGACGCTTGGTGGTGGTGTAAGGATGCCTGGTGTAGGGATGCTTGGTGGTGGTGAAGGGATGCCTGGTGTAAGGATGCTTGGTGGAGGTGTAGGGATGCCTGGTGTAGGGATGCTTGGTGGAGGTGTAGGGATGCCTAGTGGTGGTGTAGGCATGCTTGGAGGTGGTGGGGTAATGCTGGGTGGTGGTGTTGGGATGCTTTCTGGTATAGGGAGGGGTGTTGGTGTAGTAGGGACTGGTGGTGGAGGAAGGAGTGGAAGGCCAAGAGGGAGGATAGAATGAAATTCCTCCTCTATTAAGAGACAAAGTGAACATCTTCCCATTTAAATTTAGTCCATGAGGTCCTGCAGAAAGAGAGAGAGATGTCAGCATATACTGTATATATATAAAAAAAAGTTTTTACTTATGCATCAGGATATATGCTTAAGGTATCACCTTCCTGATGCTGATGTTGCAACAATATATATAATTAGACATTATGTTTAACAACAAGACTGGCTAGCAAGCCAGCTATGCCACTGTCTCTTAAACAAAGAACACAAGATTTGCACAAAGAACACAAAGTTTATAGTCTGTATTGTCGGCCGCAGCCTGAAGTAGCAAGTTGAAGTATTGAACAGTATGTGAGACGATCGCTTCAGTTCAGAAGGACAGTGTAGGCTTCCTCTTGAAGCTTGTGTGTGAGACAGACAGGCTCCATCTTGTGGTATTCAGAGTATGGTGCACCAATGGACAACAAACAGCGGTTTAAATAAGATGCACGGATTTACAGATTGATTGTTTTTTTCGTTTTCCTTACACTGAGGTGTCTGAAGCCATTTGATGCCAATGCTGCTCATTTAAGATACAGGCTACAGCTTATTGCTTCACTGGAACTAGTCAAGGAGTTCTTAAGATTTTATCAGATTTGATAATGTCACCCTGCAGATAATGAGAGTTGAGTTTTAACCCAGTCCATGGTATAATATACAACACAATAGCCTGTTGTGTTAATCAGAGTGAATTGTCTGGAAGTTTGGTGACATACTACATTTTTGTTATTTTCAACAAATCTCAAAATGACCAAAAAACAGCTACTACTTCTCTGCTCTGCTTCTGGAACTCAGCCATTAATTGATCAGTTCAAATGAAATAAACATGAGTGCGTGTTCATGATAATGCGGTGACATGTCACCAAGTGTAATAGTGTGGCTCACTGATGTGTTTTTGAAGCTCTGTAAATGCTATTGAATGACCTTGATAATGTTTATCAGGTCAGAGCCATTCAGAGGGCAAGGGCCATTCTGGCAAACCCTCTCCACCCTCTTCATGCAGAGTTTCGACTCCTCCCATCTAAGAGGAGGCTCACGTTCCCTTGTCAGGCCAAATCAAACAGATATTTAAAATCCTTTGTCCCGTCTGCCGTTAGATTCCTTAATACGCTGTAGGCGAAACCTGTTGGGAAGGATGTACAGTACTGTAATCTGTGATGACTATATGTATTTATATGTATTTATTGTATCGTGTGTGAGCTCTACTGTGTTGACTCTGAACTTTTGTTGCAAACCAAATTGCCCTTCGGGGACATTAAAGATTTTCAACTCAATTCAATTAAAAGACTGTTTTGCAGATAGTGTGTGAGAAATCATCTTCTGCTTTAACTGAAAATGATACAAACGTTAGACAAAGCAGGTCAGTGAAACTGTAACATTTGAATGCGGCCAAACTGTCTTGCAACACAAACGTCATAAAGAGGAAGTAAAATGGTTTCATTTGTTCCTGATGTTTTTGTGTTTGTGCTATGTCATCACTATCCCTGAGCAGGAGTCACAGATTACATTGACTTCCCTACTGTAACAAAGTCGCTTGTTGGAATATTTTTAAAATAGGGCATTTCACTTTATACTTGTTTTTTCCCAAGTTTTGTTTTTTTTACTACATTTCAAATCCAATCAAATACCAGATAAACAGAAGAAAAGAAGTCTTAGATTTTGGATATCAATACATCGTGATATGTCTTAAGTGTTCTTGTTTCCTGGTTTTAAAGGCTACATGCAGCAAATTGATGTCTGAACTTACCAAAATGTCATTGCTGCCATATAAATATCTAGGTACCAGTCCAAGCATTAAAAAAGTGCTTTTGAGGAGTTGTCAAAATATCCACAAATTTATCATGTATTATGATTACACTATACTCAGCAGAGGTGGTAACTACTTTGTAAAAAAAAAAAAACATTTTGCAAACAGGTGAGAACAATAACAATCTCCCTCACTGTATATCAATCTCTAGAGGTATGTGTCTGTGATACACGGTGTGTTAGTCTCTCCATTGCTTTAATATGTTTGTCTACTGTTAATTTTGTATAGGAAGTTTTTACTTTGAAACGCCTGACCTGTTTTTCTAGCACACACACACACGCACACACACGACATGTGTGAGTTCCTCTGACTAAAAGTGTGGTTAGGTGTTGTTTATATAAGCTGCATTTCACCAGGAAGTCATTTATGTTTATGTTTATTTTAATTTAAAAAATGTCTTTTAAATTAATTTTGGTGTGTGCCCTCACCTGGTGTCGTCCAACTTGTCGTTGTTGAAATCACTGCCATCAACAGAAGAGCATGAACCAGCTTCATCTTCATCCTCACTCGGCCGATCAGAGTCTCTGCAGAAGCACCTGCGTGTCCTCACTGTGTGAGAGTGTTTATCTGTCTGCTGGCTGCACTTCCTTCATACACTCTTATTTCCTGCTTTAAGTTTTAAGTTTCATTTCAGTGTGAAGAAAATCCTCCAGTCCGTCTCTGATTCAGTCATAGTCCCCTTTTCTATCCCACCAGTGTTGTTTAAGCTCAATAGCAGTCCAACTTTTACATTCACTCTTGTGAATTCTTGCTGTACTTCTAAACAGTTTAAGTTTAATTATAACCAATTCATGCTACTTAATAATTCTACTCGAATACATTTTGCAGACAGATATTTTCAATACACAACATGTAAATATTTACTTGGCTCTGTGCTCCATTGACCATAACCGGTTATTATTCCTGGAATTTTTTTAAATTATCCCAGTCCAGCCCAAAGTAAATAAAAAGCTGTCGTTGAACCATTTGGAACACAAGTTTTAAGAAGCTCTGTCAGTGCATTTGTCATTTATATGTAATAGTTTGAACAAACTTAATTATTTATCTATTTTGTAGCCAACATTTTTCAATGCAAAATTAAGCCTGCAGATGACCTGCAACTGCCTCTGTTAGCTGGAAAACACACTGGTTCCACGTCATATAAACTTACATAGTGCAAGTTCAAATTTAATATCACTATCACAAAAACTCATAATAGCTCTGTATTTCCATATTTGTGCTAATGTTATGCATATAAAATAGTCAAAAACAAGTGATTGGTGGTAAACAACCTATTCAATTAGCAAAATGCATGAAACTACATAAACCTACATTGTAATTTTGGGGTTTTAAAAGCTGATATAAATTAAATGTCATTAAATCTCA
This sequence comes from Diplodus sargus, assembly GCA_903131615.1. Classification (NCBI taxonomy): domain Eukaryota; kingdom Metazoa; phylum Chordata; class Actinopteri; order Spariformes; family Sparidae; genus Diplodus; species Diplodus sargus. Next base: position 225,806 of record CAEMYA010000632.1, read on the forward strand.
TTAATGACATGATACATCTATTATCTGAAGGCTGGTGTGTGAGTGGCTCAGGAGAGGTGAGAAAAAAAAACAGCTGGTCTCTTGTCTTGTTGACTTTTATTAAAGTTATCAAGGTTAAGTTATCAACCATCCAGAGGCTGGTGTGTAAGTGGCTCAGGAGGACAGGAGAGAACAAACAGAGTGGGTCTTATGTCTACATGATCACTCATTGGCTGTTGTAGGCTCTTGGGCGGACATAGAAGCTCAAATATATTCTTCATTTTTTAAAATTATTGATTGGATAAATGCTCAAATGATCATTGTTGTTGAGAAAATCACAGCTGAAGATGAAGAGTAGACCATACAGCTTTTAACACACGCTGTATGTTTCATTCAAGCTGATCTCTTATTCCTTCTTCTCTTTCCTCATTGACAAACTTTCTGTTCTTCCTCCCTCCCTTTGGTCGGCGGCCTCTCCTCCTGCCGCTGATCTGCTGTTTCGTCTGCAACTCATAGACGTCCTCCAACAGTGTGTTTCCACTGGGAGTGTAGCTGATGGAGGACCAGGTGAGGACGGAGCCGCGGTGTGGCCTAAAATGAAAAAAAAAAACATATAGTTATAAATACTATTATAATAATGTATATAGAAAATTACATTTAATGGTAAAATAATATAATAATATTGTGTTTTATCGTGTCAATCATTATTCTCTCGTCATTAATTCCTCTCATGTGATTTTCTCACTGTCATCTACTGCTTTTATTTGTTTATTTTTCAAATCTAGATCTCAGTGTCACCAATGTGACTGCTGGCTGTGTCGTCTTTATAATTAGTTTTTAAGGCAAAGAGACACTTTAATTGTTTGTACAGTGGTAACCGTTTCAAACCTCAAACACACACACATACCCGTGGACACCACTGGTCATGTACTTGAAGACTTCTCTATAGCTGAGAGGATAATCCCACATCTGGACGTCTGTCACCTGACCATCAAAACCTGGAAATTCAATCACAGGCTCACCTGACCAGACATACTGGTCATACTGGGAACACACAGCAGATATATATTAGAGACATGATGAAGATTAAAGACACTAAACTGTCTGTAGACCTGTAGTCAAAGTCATTTTCAGACAGGAACATTGCAGGATTCATCTGTTGGTTCAGTATGCACTCCTCTGTTCTCACCTGATAAGGTATGAACTTCCTGATGCTGATGTTGGAGCCGCTAAATACCTGAGCCACATTCTTCATGGAGTCCAAGGTGAGGCAGACTCTGCTCCAGATGTCCGGTCCAATGTTTGACCAGAATCTTATGTTAGGTTTCAGTGTCAAGTGCAGTGCGTTGTATCTGTATGAGTTAAAGGTTAGTGTACAACCACCGAATCGATCGATGTCCACCTGCAGACGGGTGCTGGATGGACTGAGTGTGAAGAATCCGGAGTAACTTGTTTGTACGAAGTCATTGAGGTAACGAAGACACACCGACACACCTGCAGAGGTCAGTGGACATAAGTGATGAACCATTTAAGTTGGCAAAGAAAAAACACATTAACACAGTTGCTTTGTTGTTTAAGAATATGAGTAATATATATGGTAAATATTTGGTACATATGTTTTTTTTTGTTTTTTTGGCCTTTATGGCTTTATTGATAGTGGAGCTGAAGAAGGTGACAGGAAACAGGGTGAGAGAGACGGGGAGTGACACGCAGCAAAGGGACCCGGGTCGGGATTCGAACCCAGGTCCGCTGCAGCGAGGACAGAGCCTCTAAACATGGGACGCCGGCTCTACCAACTGAGCTAAGCGGCGCCCCGGTACATATGTTTAATATGAATATTTTCCAGATATGCTGTACACTTAAAGCAGCTAAAGGGTACTTTAATCTTGTGTTGATTCTGGTGGCCCCTTGTGAACAATAAGAGTAGTGTTCCCATCACCATCATCATTCCCATCATAAAAATCTTGATCCGGCTAGAATCATTTGTTCACTCTGGTGGTTATTTGCTGCAGCCGGCTGCGTTTTTTTTTCTCTCAGAACCCTGTGGCCAGCACAGCCACAGTCAGAAAAGGATACCCTCATTGAAATGAATGAGAAGACCTGAATTTTTGAAGCTGATTTGATCTGAATCCAGCCTCTGTATAGATAAAGTATGTTAAAGTAATGCAAATGTTCTGTACATACAGCTCAACACCTGAACGACCTATGGTTTCTATCCAATTGGATGAAATGTTAAAGATAGCCAATTGAAACCACTGTAAAAGGGTACCTGTTAAGTCTCCTCTGGTAGACTATCCTTGTGTATTAATATTACTTTTTACTATAATTTGAAAGAATTGCATTTGGTTAATTCTGACCACAAGGGGAAAGATAGACAGAGTAATTTGACTTCACTTCAATTATATATATATATATATATATATATATATATATATATATATATATATATGTGTGTGTATATATATATATGTGTGTATATATATATATATATATATATATATATATATATATATATGTGTATATATTCTTCTATATTCTATTATTCAATAATTCTAGCCTTTGTTGGGGGAACACTCATGAATCCTGTTCCTGTTCTGCCTCTTTCACATACAAGAATCAAAATTACATAATTTACCATATCATCTTATAGCAGCGACATTTTGGATTTCATATCCTGACTTTGTGTGTCTGTTTGGTTATGAAGGCTAGTCTGTGAAAAGACTTACCTCTAGCAGAAGGTGCTGTGGTGGGGGTGTAGGGGCGCTTGGTGGTTGTGTATGGAGTCTGGGGCGTGATGTACGGATGCTCGGTTCTGGTGTAGGGAGGGATGGTGGTGGTGGTGTAGTAGGGACTGGTGGTGTAGGAAGGAGTGGAAGGCTGAGAGGGTGGATAAAATGAAATTCCTCCTCTATCATGAGACAAAGTGAACATCTTCCCATTTAAATTTAGTCCATGAGGTCCTGCAGAAAGAGAGGGAGAGATGTCAGCATATATGAAAAAAAATGTTTCAGGGTTTTATGTGCTTAATTTTAATCATGACATGAATTACGAATCATTAACTCTGTCTCTGTGACAACATTAAGGACTAGCTAGCTAACCATCTATGCCACTGTCCCTTAAACAATATCAAGATTTGCACAAAGAACACAAAGTTTATAGTCCGTATTGTCGGCCGCAGCCTGAAGTAGCAAGTTGAAGTATTGAATAGTATGTGAGATGAAGTTCAGAAAGACAGTGTAGACTTCCTCTTGAAGCTTGTGTGTGACAGACAGGCGCCATCTTGCGGTGTTCAGAGGATGATGCACCAATGGACAACAAACTGTGCTTTGAATAAGATACACAGATTTACAGATTCATTTTCTTTTCTTTTTTTCAAACACTGAGGTGTCTGAAGCCATTTGATGCCAGTGCTGCTCATTTAAGATACAGGCTACAGCTCATTGCTTCACTGGAACTAGTTGAGGAGTTCTTTAGATTTAGTTAGATTTTGCAAATGAGAACTGAGTATCAACCCAGTCCATGGTATAATATACAAAACAATAACCTACTGTGTTAATAAGAGTGAATGTTTTATGACGTACTAGATTTTTTTTTATTTTCAACAAATCAATAAATGATCAAAAAACAGCAACATGTTGATCCATTTTAATACTTTTTGACTTCTCTACTCTGCCTCCGGCACTCAGCCATTAATTAATTGGTTTCGACTGAGTATGTAAAAGTTTGAAAAACACATTGTAAGTTCATAGTTTTCATTTTTTTTAAATGCTGAGTAATTCTTATAAAACATCTTGTTCCTGTCTTTTTCTTCGAACATAACTGTAACATTAGAGTATAGAACATTAGTTGGGGACTATTTTCTGCAGTGGATTAATACACATTTGGTACTCCAGTGAGTATTTGTGGCAGCAGGATGGTCAATGTGGGATTGAATCAAAATAAATATGTGAGTGCATGTTCATGATAATGCAGGAACATGTCACCCAGTTTAACAGTGTGTCTCACTGATGTGCTTTTGGAGCTCTATAAATGCTGTATAAGACTTTTTTTTCTTTTTTTTTTTTTTACAGTTTAAACAGGTCATTTTACTTTATACTTATTTTTTGTCCCTTATTTCAGTGTCTCCTGTGCTCTTCCCTCTGTTTTCCCATTTTTGCATGTTTGTCTCCCTCTGCCTGCCAGTGTTAGTACTCCTCTGTGCCTTGCCCTCATTATCTCACCTGTCTACTTTCCTCCTCTCTCTCTTCACCTGCTCCTCGTCCCCTCATCAGTGTGTTCTGTGTATTTAAGCCTTTCTTCCCCATGCACTTGTCAGTTCGTTGTTGGTGTTTGTGTGATGTCCCTGTCAAGTTCCTTGTGTTTTCAGTCTCTCATTTTGGATTTAGATTTGTTTTGGATTGGATTTTGCTTGGTTTGAACTATTCTGTTGATTTTCTACTTGGCCTTTTCCCCCCTTTTTTGTTGTACTAGTTTGTGTTTCAGCTCCCTTTGTTTGAATTCAGTTTTGGGTTGAATAAAGCTCGCCTTTTGTTCCCCCGATCCTGCCTCCGTGAGTCTGCATTTGGGCCCACCTAAGCTTTTCCCTTGTTGCTACATACTGATGCATATATATAAAAAAATCTCATTGCTGCAATACTGTTGCAATACAAATCTCTAGGTACTTGGTCAAAAATATTGATTTTGCTGTCCAGTCCAAGCCTTTATGAAGTGCTCTTGAGGAGTTGTCAAACTTTAACCGTGAATTGTGAGTACGCTCTACTCAACAGAGGTGGTAACAAAGTAAAAAATAAAATGTTGGCAAACAGGTGAGAACAATAATAAACTCCCTCACTGTAAATCAGTCTCCAGAGGTATGTGTCTGTGATACAACGTGTGTTAAACCTGCTGACCCTCCGTTGCTTTTCCTTTCTGGACATATTACTATATGAGTTACTCTGTCTAAAAGTTTGGTTGGGTTTTTGTTTATATCAGCTGCATTTCACCAGGAGGTCATTTATGTTTTTTTTTATTAAAAAACAAAGTGTGCTCACCTGGTATCGTTGGTTTTGGAGTAGCAGATGTAGTATTTTGTGCATTCGATGTTACATTCTCCAGTGCTGAAATCACTGCCATCGCCAGAAGAGCATGAACCAGCTTCATCTTCATCCTCACTCGGCTGATTAGAGTCTCTGCAGAAGCACCTGTGTGTCCTCACTGTGTGAGAGTGTTTATCCGTCTGTAGGCTGCACTTCCCTTGTACACTCTGATTTCCTGGTTTAAGTTCTGAGTTTAATTTCAGTGTGAAGACACTCCCAGAGGCCGTCTCTGATTCAGTCACATTCTGCTTCATACCGATTCTACTTAATAATTCTTCTCCAATACATTTTGCAGGCAGTTATTTTTAATACACAACATGTATTTGTTCACTTGGTTCGGAGCTCCATTGACAATAACCTGTTTTTATTCCTGGAATTTTGTAAAATTATTCCAGTCCAGCCCAAAGTATTCCCCCTCCCTGTTTTACATTGAATGTAAAACAGAGAACAAATGGTCAAAGTCCAGCATTTTATTGATCCCTCCATCCACCTGGCCCTGCACCCTCTGTGGCTCTGTCACGTCACACTACTTCCTCTTCTGCTCCAAGTCTATATTATGGCCTCTAGAAGACTTTAACCTAAACAAATGTTTTTTGCCTTTTGCTTAAATGTCCCATGCTGTTGTTTTCGTTGGAAGAATGATCTCTCAAAATGTTGTGTGTTAATTGTATTAGCATAGCATAGCAAGCTGAAAGAACATGAATTAGCCAATATTAATAGTTTGTTACGGTATTGAAACTTCATAACCAGTCAACTTTGTCCTCTTAGGCAATGTTGCCGAAATTAGCATGGTATCTTCCATTTCTAGAGTAACATTTTACCTGTTGATTTATGGGACAGCATTAATCTAGTGATTTTGAGGAGGAAAAAAACTTAGACAATAGCTTTTTATGTAATGATTACTAACTGAAAGCTTTGTCTGACTTTGTCAAGCTATGAAATTTAGATGCAAAGCACTAAGTTACAGGTGTAACATTGCTCTAAATTACTATATTATAAAAATGTTTATTATGGAAATAAAGCATTTATTTTCAACAGCTTCCATGTAATGTGACCCAGTCACTCCAAACGAAGGCTTAGGTTTGGTTATCATTGATTATCAGGTATTGAAAAAACTAATCTGTTTTTACAATGATAGAATGTAACCAAGTACGTTTACTCATGTAAGTACAGTTACTTAATTACAATTTTGAGGTAGTTGTACTTTGCTTGAGTATTTGTTTTATGCAGCCACAAAATAAATATTTCGTATTTAAAATTGTTGTTCAACCTCAACAAGAATAAAATGCTCTGTGAGTGATAATTATCCAATCTACTGCTATACTATATAAAGTGAATAGTGCTTTAATAAAGCATACTTTTGAGGTACTTGTACTTACTTAAGTAATTCAATTACATGGTATTTTTTTACTTATACTCCATTCCATGTCATAGGTAAATACTTTTTACTTTAGTCCACTGTATTTATTTGAAAGCTTTAGTTACATTACAGTTTCAGCTTATTGATGCAAACTATAAACGACTGATGATGCATTTTTATATGTCAGGATGATATTGTATTATAATCACAAGACATCCAGCAGAGTATAAAATAATTAAAATGAGCTCCATCTTTACTAGCTGCTACACTAAAGTTATAATAAATTCATTCATAAATATTCACAATACAACAATATATTATATACATGTTAAGAGCTTTATTGTATATTTTGAGGCTTTTTTAATTGCTGGAATTTTTCTTGCAATAATCATAGCCATAGTGTCACATTTCTACACTATGGTGTTGCTACCTAATTAAAGGATCTGAGTTCTCCTCCAACACTGACA
>CAEMYA010000634.1:6972-18401 GCA_903131615.1 Diplodus sargus
CGCTTCACACTCGGCTGCAAACCGCCCCAGGACATGCTGGAGGTCCTGGCTCGAAGGAGCCAACAAGACCACATCATCCGCAAAAAGCAGAGATGAGATCCAGTGGCTCCCGAACCAGATCCCCTCTGGCCCGAGGCTGCGCCTAGAAATTCTGTTCATAAAAATAATGAACAGAACCGGTGACAAAGGGCAGCCCTGCCGGAGTCCAACATGTACTGGGAACAGGTCTGACTTACTGCCGGCAATGCAAACCAGGCTCCTGCTCCGGTCGTACAGGGACCGTACACAACATACATATTGTCCTGAAAGTATATTGTTTCTTCCCCAACACTACTTTTTATTTTTCCCACTCTGGCCAATCCTGCTCCACACACTGACTGAACATTGTTATGATTTGTAGATGCTTGTGACGAATCAAATTAATGTACACAGAAGACAGTTACCAGACAGTCTCTTAAAGGCTTCTTATTACTGATGATATTCATACAAAACATGAATACAGAAAATACAATTAAAAAAACATCTTTTAGATTTCGTTTTTGCAAGGGAAATTTAAACAAATAGATATTGTGTTTTGTTTTTTTATCATTAGCTTTCTTTTTGTTTAAACGTTAAGCATTTTCATGCTTTTCTTCATCGGTTGTGACTTGGTTGTTTCGACGTCAACAAAGTTTGATTAAAAAGATCAGATTATTATTCAGTCTAAAACATGTGATGGAACATTACACATGCGTAAAAAACGTGATGTTTTTGTTGTTGTTTTTATCACTTCGTCTGCTGTGTAACAGGTGAGGGAGTGAAGAAGTGGCCGAACTCAGAAAAGATACAGAAAACATCACATACTCTGCCAGTCTGGTGTTTAAATTTTGACAACGTGGCTGGTAAGATTTTTTTATTTTTTTTTAATTCTGCCTTTTGAAAAAAAGCCAGAACCTTTTCAGAAGCGGCCTCATTCCTTTTCTTTTGCCTTTAGTTGCCATATCCCTTCTTTTTGTTTTACACAATGGAAGAGTAATTATCTCACCATATTCGATATTAAACTCTGTTTAAACCCTCAAGCACACCTAAATTTCATCTCACCACCCCAGAAAATAATGAGAGCCTAATATTAATTAAAGATTAGGCTAATTACATGTTCTTTATGATTTCGATCCTGAAAGAAAGAAGATACTTTATTCATGTTAGTTATCTCATTTATGTGGGCTTTCAGCTCAGAGTGAGAATCATTACTGCGCTTTGCTGTCATTTACAGCAGGCAGCCACACTTCCCTCCTCTCCACTGTGTGCACAGCTTAGGGTTATTTCAGTATGTCACTTTTGGCCGTGCTGTGTCAACCTATAACCTAACTCACGACATTTTCATTACCAATATAAGTGCAGCCATTTGTGCCGAGCCACGTTTGAGTTTGATCCTCTAGAATGGGGCAAAAAAAACAAGAGTGTGTTGTGATTTTCAGTCTATGCAGGAGACCAAATCAAGACATTTTAAGAAGTCTGTGTGTTCTGCTCTTTTCTACTTATGTAGCTTATTAACAAATCTCTTTAGTTTCTCTCCTGCAGGCCTGTTTGTCCTTCAGATTTATTTCATTATTTCATCATGTTTGCTTGCAGCTGTTTCTGAAGTCAAGTTCATTAAACCTACTGAAGGTGAAAACCAGACAAATCCTGATTTTTAGGCTTCAAAATAAAAGCTTTTCAATAACAAACTTTTACTGTGACAGAATTTTAATGTATTTTAAGTTATTATAAAAAATAATAAAATGTAAAAAAAAATCTTAAACTTTATCTCATGATGACATTGTACCACGACTTTTCGTTAGCTGTCATTTTTGACCAATAAAATCTTTCATAATTTAGCATGTATATCTTCTTATACAGGAAATTATTATTGATGAATATTATTTTCTTTCAGTGTCGAACACAATGAAAATTGTCATCTTGGGAAAAACTGGATCTGGGAAAAGCAGCCTGGCTAACACCATATTTGGGGAAGAGGATGTGTTCAAGATCGACCACACTCTCAACTCTGGAACAAGTAAATGTCAGTCAGAAACCAGAGCTGTCAATGGTAGAAGCATCACTCTGGTTGACCCCCCTGGTCTCTTTGACACAGACAGATCTGAGGAGGAGCTGAAGCCTGAGATAGTGAGTTGTATCACAGAGTGTGCTCCTGGGCCTCATGCTTTTCTCATTTTGCTCAAAGTGGAGAGATTCACGAAGCACGAGCAGGAAGTCATCAACAAAATACAGGAATACTTTTCTGAAGAGGCTTTCAAATATGCCACAGTTGTCTTCACGCAGGGTGACCAGCTCCCTGAGGGAGAGACCATTGAGGAATTTGTCGCTAAGAAAAAGATAGTGGAAGACCTGGTAAAAAAGTGTGGTGGAGGGTGTCATGTTATTGACAATAAATACTGGAAAGACAAAACAAATGACGAACAAAGAAGCAACAAGTTCCGGGTGGAGGAGCTGCGCAAGACGATAGACAAGATGGTGACGGAAAACAATGGAGGCTGCTACACCAATGAGATGCTGCAAGCAGTGGAGGAAATGAAAAAACAAGAGGAGGAAATCATTAGACAGTCACCAGGAAACATGACAGAGGAAGAGATCAGAGAGGAGGCTAAGAGCAGAGTTTATAAGTTTTTGATCAGATTAGCAGGTGTTGGAACAGGTGCACTGTTGGGAGCTTTGCTTGGTGTAGCAGTGATGGTTGAAGAAGTGATCACAGCTTTACAGTCTGCAAAAATGTCAGGCTCAACATTGGCAGCCATTCGTAAAGCACCTGTGATAATTGGTGACAATCTAGGGACATCTGCAGCAGCAGGAGCAGCAGGAGCAGTGATAGGAGGTGCTATAGGATGTCATGCAGCTGAAGGAGCAGACACACCATGGGAGGCAGCAAAGAGGGCAGCAGAGGCCGTCAACAACAATGCCCAATCTGTCCGTAGTAAAGTAAAGGCTGCTGTAGACAGAATGTCACAGTCATAGGAAACAAGTGTTGAAACCTGTAACATTGTGGCTTTTGATCAAAGAAGAGATCATCTGCCTGTATATTTAATGACAAAGCTGTATTCTCTGATTAATATGTTCATTCACATGTGATCGGTTGTACTTTTTGTCTAAGGTTCAAAATTTAGTCACTTATTTCTGATTTACAAGCTGACCTCAATGTTGGTTTGATGTGCTCTGATGTTTTTCAATTGCTAATTTAATTCCTGTCTGCTCTTAGAACTCTGATTGCTGTTTCATGTTACTAAATCTAACCAGAAAATATCATCCAATGTATCTTTTGTTGGACAGGATTCTAATGCCCATGGTAAAACAGCTTTGCTTCTTATGGATTAAAATGTTTCATCAATATGAACAATCATTAAAATGTAACAAGCAAATGTTACTTTTTTGTTTTTAAATGTTAAGGTAATCAATTTATGACTGGTGCATTTGGATAATTAAAACAGTTTCAAATCGAGGATAACTGTAAAGTGTTGACTATGTAGGCACAGCTAGATTTTAACTTGCAGATGGCACTTCATGAAACATCAGGGGATCATCATCAGTAGTATTCATCCTCTGAACACAACTGATATCCTTCAATGGAAAGATATTTCACTACAAGCACAAAATAATAACCTCATTGTTAGATGTAAAAGTCAGGTGATCGAGGAAGTCAGTCGGATTCATCTTCTAAACCAAAGTGGTCGACCACCCAACACCACTCAGGATCACTCTGCCATCGTCAGCGTAATAGCGGCTGTTAGGTTAAGAGCATGTCCAAAGTCTTTAAGAAGTCAGAAGAAGCAGGCAAGGGTCAAAACCAGGTAGTAGACTGTGTCCACACGACGGCCATTTTGACATCAGGGCAGGAAGCCCAAATGCTGGGATGTTTGGCTGCTGTGTTTCTGGTTGCAAGTCGTACACAGACTGGAGATCTGACAAACTGTTATTATTTTTATTTTTTTTATTTTTTTATTTTTTTATTGTTGCATGTCAATTCATCATCATCACATTTCATCATTGTTCAAATAATACAATACACATGGCCGAAAGGGAAAAAAGCGGGAGAAGCCAAAGCTTATCTAGTCCCGCCCCCATTGCCCACAGGATAAAATCTTCATCCTAATCTTTTGTTATCTTTTGCATTTTACATTTTTACCTAACAATTTCTTTTACTATGACATTTGACAAAACATATTACAGCAGTAGCATACAGAGCTGAATTCAAGCTCTAGACAGTACATACAGATTACGTGTGTGTCTGCACATGTGTTCATATTAGTCCGTCATGAAATTATTACACTGCTTCTCCAAAATGGATAGCAAAAGGTAAAATAACGTATTTGATAACCTCATTAGCTATCATTAGCATTCAACCACTTCCTAGCTAGCTAACATCACTGTTTGTTTACATCCAGCGTCGTTCACTTCCAGGTTTTAAGTAAATGTGCCCAAAATGTGTGTTTACATTTTTGAATTAATTCATGCTTCTCTATATCCTGTAGCAATAACGACTGGATGCTAACCTTAGTAGAAGCTTATGAGATGTCAAATGTGGTTTTACCACATGAAATATGACTTGATGTCCCTCCAGATTTACACTCTCCATGGTCCTTTCAGTTGCTGATGAATCATGTAGCAGTGACATGGTAACATTTGGTCAGATTCCTGATGTTTTTTTAAAAACGTGGAACACAGCAGGACAACATCTGAGCTTCCCACCCTGAGTATGATGTCTGAGGAAAATGGCCACCATGTGAACATGGCATGTGGGCAGGAAAAGAGTCAGAGTGCCCAATATCAGCCAGGAAAGTTAGACCTACAGGTAACAAAAAACTGGAGGGCTCAGTAGAATCCATAACACAATCTGGGAGGGTGGTGGGTTGAGATCCTGCGACAGAAATCAGAGTAAACGAGGAGCAGTTGTGTAATTTTGATTCACCCCAGTAACAAAGAGAGTTCATCGTCGTATTCACATCTGGGCTAGCCTGACATGTTTTGGCTTAATTCAAAGTAATATTGATTAATGTGCCCTGCACATGATGAATAAATCAGTTGATCAAATATAGTGTCCAAGCGTGACTTCCCTGTCTATTATTCCCCCTCAACAAACCCACCGAATAAAGAAGCTCTGGTTAATGTTCAACCTAATGAGAAGTGAAAACAGCTGAATAAGTGAAAGAGGGACAAGGAGCGACCTTGGGTGAAGTAGAGACTGAAATGAAAGAGTCGAGAAAAAAAAGGCTGTGGTGTATCATTGCACTATAATTCAGCAACATCTAGATGGAAGCACATTGCAATGTTAGCTGATGGAAAAACCAAAGAAGAAGGGAAACTCCATGAGTAAGAGATTCAGGAAACCCACATTCAAGAATGTCTATGATTCATTTTCAGCGATGTTCACTTTTCCCTCATGGAGGTAAAGATTTTATTCAGCGAAGCTGTGAATACTTTATAAATCATTCATAAAGTTACACTCACTAAGATCATGGAAGTATGACAAGGTTTAATAATGGTCCTTTATGATGGAGTCTGACCTGTAAGTATGAGTAGGATGAAAATCCATGTATGTGCATATAACGTGAGCTCAGACTGCCTATAATCTTTAGTTCATTTTATGTTCAGTATTTTCATAAGAACTGCTGAAGGAGCCGGTCACCATTCCCTGTGGACACACTTACTGCAAAGTCTGTATTGAGGGATGCTGGGACCAGGAGGAGCAGAGAGGAAAGTACAGCTGTCCTCAGTGCAGAGAGGAGTTCAGTCAGAGGCCTGTGCTGAGGAAGAACAACATGCTGTCGGACCGATGGGTGGAAGGTTACTTTGAGACATTAGACTTTAGTCCCTTAAAAGCCCAATGGTTTCATAGAGATTAACAGTAACATCTTTAAAATGATAACAATCTTTCAAATCTAAAAGTATTTTCAGTAAATCTCTTATGAGCACGTATGGAGTTGTTTCAAGCAGTTGGCTGCTGTGTGCCTGAAAGTCATGGACTTTGATCGCATAATGACGTGAAGTCACTGGTGACGGCGATATCCCAGACTCCCTTGCAAATCATGTAATTTTAAGAGTTGCTACATCAGGAGGTGAAACTTAACACACTCTGTGAAATGGCTACAAAGGATTCTAACTCATTGGTGCCCTCTTGTAAATTTTGCATTAAATACAGTACATTAGGATGTTTTGTTTCCTTGTAAAAAGTGTCATTTAGTCACCTCATCGCTGTGAAAGCTTTATTTTTCAGGTGTGTCCAGTCTGCTTCCGTGTCTCAAATGCCTCATACCTCCCAGCAGCCGTTTTTCTCGTAATGAAATGACACAATAAACATGTAAATATGCAAAATGTAAATTTCTCTATTTATTTACAGTTTTGCATAGGCTCTTTATTTATTCATTTGTATATTTTTTTATTGACCTTCTCATTTATCACACATTTCTATTTATAAATGTTTCTATTTATTTGTTCTTTCAGGTTAAAGGCTCTGATTGGTTAACAGTCTAACTCATTTGAAATGTGCATACATATCCTCATATAAAGTCTTAATATCTTTATGAATCAGGTTCTATTCAAAAATCAAAAAATCTACCATCAGCCAATTACAACCATTGGCTATAAATATGTCCATGATTTAGCATAGTATGTTGGGATATGTTGGGATTTATGCACCAAGAACTACAACAGCCACTACAGAAACATAATGCTGATGGGGATCTACTGTCAGACATACAATACATGCGTCTGTTATCTGTGTCATAGTTGAGCATAAAGGCCACAGTACAATGTCAGCAAGAACAGGTAGAAGCAAACACACAGATAAACTAGTGATCGTGAAACCACAGACTGTTAAAAATACCAGAAAGGTCTGCAGTCAGACATACTGAGAAGCTTGCTATTATTTTAAGTACTGATTGTATCAACACAACCGTTCACTAATATTTCAGGAACTGCTGACTCAAAGTCAAAATGAAGGCCAGGAGTGAGAAAAGGAGCTGAACTTTGATGAGCTGATCTCCTCCATGAATCAGAAAAGCACTGTGTTAATGCAGCTGATCAGGCCAACTTCCATTTCATTTCGGTGCCTGAGAGTAACTGTACAGGACCAGTGAGGAGCAATTTTGTCCCTTTTTTTTTTTTATTTTATTACTCTGTCTAATTCAATCCCAAATTCAACTCAGTCAATCCCGACTGATGAAACAAGCCAAAGCACTCACCGCCTGTAACTGTAGAAGCTTAAAACGTGCAAAACTCTGTAACAAAGCTCAGCTGAATACATGAACAAAAGGTGACATCTGCTGTTCAAATCTGACAGTGCAGCACATGAAGACGTTATTGTAAATAGCAAGTTTATTTTTATTGCAACTTTAGTCTGAGTGAACCAGAACTTAACTATTGATCTATTGTACTTTGGACAGAAATGATGCACAAATGTGGAAAAGTGCAAGTTCCCTTGTTGTATTGTATTATGAAATTCAGATGAACTACATTGTGTTTTTACATACAGTGAATAATTCACTGATAACTATTTTCACTGCTTTTTTTAATTATTTTTTTTATTTTATTTTTTTATTTCATTTCATACTTTCAAGTCCCTCTCCACCTCCTGTTAAAATCCAGATGTGCTGGTACTTTTGCCCATCCTCAACATTTGCTCAAAGCTGTGACGGCGTGTCTCAGCTGAGGGATGATATAAAAAACCTCTTGAATGAAAAATGGCCCCGGACCTCTAGAACAGGTACCTTGCAGAAATATCAGAAAAAAAACTCCTGCGCACTGGTAATTTAAATGAATTTTAATGACAATGTTTGGATACGCAGCTCCCTTCATCAGGTTATTTCGAGGTTGGAGTACTAAAAACTTTCATTTAATTTCAAGTGAAGCCAACAGTGTGCAGAAGTTTTTTTCCTGACTTTGTCGGCCTTTGGTCTCCTACCTACCTGTTAATCCACAGGTGTGCAAAAGCTGCACTCTGTGTACCTTGCAGTATATAAAAACCCATTGGTATACAGTGGTTTGATTCAGGTTCAGTGGTATTTAATCTCGTTTTATTTTTTTTAAGAGTGTTCTCTAGATGTTGTGACGCCACCTGAACCAAAGACCAGAGTAAACACAGTTCCTATAAAGAATATCCACCCCTCGTTGACCTTGGAGTGTCCCACATGCCTCTAGCTGAGATTTAATGTGAGCTTTCTTCAACAGTGACTTTCTGTTTGCCACACAAAGCTTTGAATGGTAAAAAATCCAGGCAACAGTTGTTGTGTATAGATTCTCTCCCATCTTGGCTGCTGAGGTTTTTAACAGGTTGAACACAGTGGTCGTCTGTGAGTTGCTGCGACGAGTAGCAGCAACTGACTACGACTACGAAACTTCACCCGACTTTCCATCATCGTGGAGGCGAGATAATAGTGACTGAATTTTCATCTTTAGCTGAGCAAATCCCTTCAGAAACAAAGCACCACGGGACGTTTGTATTTCACCGATGCATGCACAGTACCTGTCTTGCATCATCTTCTCACCAAACGTTTCCTCAGTTTATTCTGATCACTCTCCTCTTTGATTGTCTTCCTGCAGAGTATATGTGACAAACACAGACAGAGTGCGTGACGACATCTCCAACACAAGATTACATGTTCAGTGTTGAAGACTCTTCTTAATCCTCGCTGGATTTTGCCACTTTGCCCTCCAGACCTGTCATAATCCTGCTGGTGTCATAAATCATAAGTCATATCTCCCTCTTGTTCTAAAAAAGAAATTTTATTCTCAGAGCTTATCATGTTTAGTCACATGTAATATGTAAAAGTTTGTTTTTCTTCTTCAAACTTGACCATACTGTCAGTATGATGTGTTAATTTTTAAAATGTTTAATTACCAGTGTACGCTGTTGACTGTATTTCTGTCTGCCCTTAAAACATTGATCATTGTTTCTTGTTTCAAAAGCTCTCCAGAAAATATCATTTAATCAATATGTATAACATCATTTAGTTAGACAGGATTCTGATGCTCGTGTTAAAACAGCTTTGCTTCTTTGTGGAACACAATGTCTCATCAAGATCAATCAATAAAAGATGAAAACTATTAAAAAAAATGTCATATCTTAGTTTTTACTTGGTAAGGTGATACATTTAAAAGTGGTGCATTGAGAACATTTTTTTAAATTTCATACAGATTAAACCAAACATGTAATTAAAGATACAGTAACTGTAAAGAGTAAAACAAGACTATATGAGACTGTATGTAGGCACAGCTAATGTCAGCATGCTAACATCCTCACAATGATAAAGCTAACATGCTGATGTCTAGTAGGTCTGATGTTTACCATGATCATCATCTTAGTTAACATATTAACATTTGATTATTAACACAAGATACAATAGAGTTAAGGCAGATGTCATTGGTCAGATGTTGTTCATTTTGCAGGTATCAGGACAGAATTTAAAGTATTGGATGAATCATGCTATACGACATGACAGGTGATCATAAAGTCAGCAGCATTCACTGTCTGAAAACCATGATTATCGTTACGAAGGACAAAGTACAAGGAGGGCCTGAGAGAGGCTGAGGGTAGAGACTGAACTGAACCTGAGTGATGTATCATTGCATGTTTCATCAACCTCTGGATGGCAGCGCAAAGAACATTAGCTGCAGAAGACACTGAAGAAGAAGGGAAACTCCATGATGAAGAGGTTCAGGAAAAACACATCCATGAAAGTCTATGATTCATTTTCAACTATGTTCACTTTTCCCTCATGGAGGTGAAGATTTTAGTCAGTGTAGCTGTGAATAATTTATAAATCAGGGCTATACTCAATAAGGTCATAGAAGGTTGGATTTGTCACTGCAGGTTCTTTATGATGGAATCTGAACTGTGAGGTTGAGTAGGATAAAAATCCATGTCTTAATGTGGTGGAGTAAACAGACTCCCTGAACTCCTTAGTTAATTTTATATTCAGTATTTTCATGCACTAGATACGTGTGGCTGTGCAACTTTATTTTATTTTATTTGCTTTAATGATGTCCAGTTTAATTTTTTTGTGTTTAGTTTTAATTGATTTCACGAAATGTTTCGTGAACCCACGAAACTTCAGCCATGATGGTGAGTAGATAACGACTTAAGTTTTATCTTTAGGTTTAATGTTCGTGTTTTAAAGAAGCCTTGGATCTCAATTCCTAACTGTCATTTTTATTTTGTAATATTCTTATAGACGAGAAAAAAAAAACTAGGAACCATTTCTACACTTATGAGAAAGAAGTTATCTGGCTACTGGCCAAACTTTAAACAAGAAGGCCTTTTTGGTTTTCAGTCTACGTGCTTGTACAGTGGATTCCCAGCAGCTGGGTACAGATGCTGCCAACACCTCTATTGTCGCTGCATAATTACCTGTTGTGTACAGAAAAAGTTTTGGCACAACATGTCTTATTACAAACCCCTCAAAAAGGCAGCCGAACCAGAAAGGTGGAGTACCCAACTATCATCGGCTTTTACAGCCTGATCATTCTAACCTGATGCCAATTAAAACAGCATTCTTTTGAACCTGTTCCTTGTAAGCCACAGTCACCACCCTAAACAGCTATGAAAGGGTGCAGCCACCACCCTCCCCAAACCTTCCATCCAAATCAAAGTTTAGATTATGAGAAAACAAAGCTAACAACTGCAGCTCTTGAAGGTGGGCGGTACTGTATATCTAACTAGACTTTTCTTATACAACCATTTCTGTACAAATCCATAAGTACTGTGTTTAACTCGTTGGATAAAGTTAGACAATAAATGGTCACATGATTTCAGGAGAGAGATGATCTAAAGGGAAACATAAATTAATATGTGCATTAATAAGAATAAGATAAAAGATGACATATAAAAGTGCCTGATGCATGCCCCGGAACCATTCCTCTTAATTCATAAAATGATAACAACAAAGAAAATGGAAGAACATTGTGAGACATACTTTTTCATTCTTTTATAATTTTCTCAATCATAATTTAACTTTTGCTTATAATGCCCATGTTATATTTTTAATTTTGGAGCTGCTTTGTATGTGTAGAAGTGTGTCTGTCATTTCCCTGTACTGCACATTTCAATAAAGCTGCAATGCAATGATGGAATTTACATATACATGATATTTCAAGTGATTCAGAGATGTTTTCCTTTGTTAATTTATGGGTTATAGTAATCAAAAGGTAAAAATGAAATCAGCATAACATACCTTTTTTTTTTTAATCTCAAAAATAAATCCTCTCACTCATTAAGGGCGGTCACATATGCGAGCTAAAAGCAGTTCAAGACTCTTCCATCACAGTGATCTGCATTCTCAAGATTTCCAGTTTTACTTCATTTCTTCAGAGTTTTATAAACAAACTATAAGCTGTTTCCATTATTTGGTTGTGTCAAATCCCAAACAACATCAGTTGTTTAGGAGAATGCTACAACACTGTTG
>CAEMYA010000634.1:18477-36449 GCA_903131615.1 Diplodus sargus
TAATATTCTTAAAGACAAGAAAAAAAAAAAAATAAGAACCATTCCTACACTTGAGGAAAGAAGTCATCTGGCTACTGGCCAAACTTTAAACACAAAGGCCTTTTTGTTTTCAGTCTGTGTGCTTGTACAGTGGATTCCTGTACTGCAAATTTAAGTAAAGCTGCAACGCAATGATGGATTCATTAATGTGTAAGGAGCATTTCACTATTTCAGCTGGTTGAGATGAAGGTAAATACTTTCAACAACCATCATTAAAATTGTGTTAATTGCCACGTGTCTTTAAACAAACAATGAAAATGCTTTATAAACAATTAATAACAATCAAAGAAATTGTAAAGGTCAATACGCAACAGCTGCAACTTTATAATGAACATCCAGATGTTTTTACATGAACTGCACACTATTTGTGAACCATTTACAAAGTAGTATGAATATCCGTAACAATTACAATAAACAATTGCTCAATAAAAAGTTTATAAAGCATTTAATTACTTCACTTTTCCCTCATGGAGGTAAAAATTTCACTCAGTGTAACAATGAATACTTTATAAATCAGGATTTAACTCACTAATATCATGAACGGTCCTTTATGATGGACTCTGACATGTGAGTGTGAGTAGAATGGAAATCCATGGCTTTATGTATGTGCATATAACATGTGGTGAAGTAAACAGGCTGCTTAAAATGTTATGTTAATTTTATTTTCAGTATTTTGCATTTACAGTTTCACTTAACTATTCGCTAATAGCTCCACTGCTAACTGAGCTAACTAGCGAATGGCAGCTACAGTTAGCAGCAGTTAGAGGTAACTCAGGTGATCTGCTTTTGAGGTGGCCAATTCCTACATATTGTGTTATGTTTTGAAACAAGTCCTCATCTACTTCAGTTGTTAAGGACAATGCTGCAATGATCCAGAAATGTTTTGTGGAATACAAAACACTACTACACTACTTTCTTACTTTGTTAGTTTCTTTCTTACTACTACATTACTGCTGAAATTCACCCAAATTTCCTTCGGCATAAGGGTAAGTAGATAGTCACTGAATTTTCATTTTTGGGTGAACTTTATCTTTACTTTCTAATGTGAATAGACCTGATAGGGAGATGAAATGTATGGTAGTAGAATCAGGTGGCAAAGACAACAGGAAACATACAGTCAGGCTACGTAACAGATGGATTCTACTGTCATTCTACACTTTTCACTGACACTGGACTGTAGATAAGGTCACTGCTTGTCCTGTAAAAGGAGCAACACACCTGCAGAGAAGTTGAGCAAAACACAGGTTCAAATGAATAGTGAGATGTTTTTAACCCATAAGAACCCACCGTGACACAGGTGTCACACGTCCTTTAAATGTTCTGAAAAATCCAAGAGCAGTATTATCCTTGATTTTAACTCATGAAGTCGCAGAGTGACACATTCTAAACACTCTGGGACTTCATGAGTTAAAAATCAAGGATAAAGCTGCTCATAGAATTTTCCAGAACATTTAAAGGACGTGTGACACGGTGGGTTCTTATTCAAAACTCGTATCTTAAATATCAAGAGAATGTTTTGTTGGTCACAGATAAAAATATGAAACAATAATTGTTTGTTTTTTAAACAAGCAAAGCTGATTGCTTTGTCAAAGACTGCCTCTGAAATTAAGAAATATTTAAGAGAAGTCACTGCAGCTGGTTAACGTGAGTAACAGCTGTTGTGTTGGTTCAGAATTACCCTGTCCAGATTTGTGTTCATGTAGGACATCATCAGTCATTGTAACAAGCTGATTGAGAAAATGTTTTCAGGACCTTAAATACACTTTAGTTAATGTGTATTTCAGCATGTAAACAGATCTGTGACCTGACAGGACTTTTTTTGATTTTTGACCCTAAAGTCATATCACATGTGCTGGTAAGATTCCCTCCTCAACAACCCAACTGCCCCTCAGGTCTGAGCAGCTGGACTATAGTTGGAATAAGTTCATCTAGACTTACAGCTGAACTATTTTCTTGTTTAACAGAGTGGACTGTATGTCTTTGCTGTTTAAATTGACAGTTTCAGTCGAATTGAGACTGCCATAAAATCTTACATCATAAGATGCTGTCAGGCTGCTAAACAGCTCAACAATACTGCACCCCTGATTGCTGCATGGCTTAAATGTCCATTCCCTTATTGCCACATTATGAGGTTGCACTTAAGTTATTGGCTATGAATAAATATTTAGTCTTAGTCTGGATGTTTTAGTTTTTCCTACTGATTTGACTTGATTTGTTTTATATTTGTTTTATATTGTTTATATGTATGCATAATTATATGCTCATGTTATATGCTTTTTTTTAGTAGCATATTTATTTATATATTGTAACTTGGCACCGGGACCTGAGCACTGTGTTTCCTTTTTTTCCCCATGTTTCTTGGTGAAGAAATTACAATAAAATGAGTCTGAAGTCTGAATAGTATCTATTTTCATGATGGATTTCAATCTGCAACCCAAAACTTGTAAATGCATTCAATGAAAAGTATTCGCTATCATCACAATAAGGTTTCCATTTAACTAAATTTATGTGATGGATTTCTTCTTTTCAATGGTGGCTGGTTCAGTGGTTTGTGTAAACATGTAGTCTACAGGACACTTTCCCCCTCACTTTGTGTAGTCAAGAAGTGAACATGGCAGCCAAACTCAGAGAAGATACATGAGATACATTATGCACAATGTCGTGCAGCCTCTGACTGACTGTCGCTCCCCTTAGGACAAAAGTAAGATAAACCACATACCAGTGCTGGTACATGCAGCTGTACAGGAGGTTAGTGTGATGAGTTTATATCGTGTAGTCCAACACGCACAATAGACATGCATGAACACGTTCTCTAAAGGGTTTTTTTTTTGTTTTTTTTAATTCAATAAGGAAGTAAACGTGGCAGACAAACTCATGGAAGATACAGGAAACACAATGACATGCACACTGGCAGCCTCGTTACTCTGACTGATTGTTGCTCTGCAGGTTCTTCACTTTGGACAACATGGACAACGGTAAGTTAATTTCTTTCTAGAGGACTGATCACTGCACATTAAGTCTAAAGTTACAGAAAGTGGATCAACAGCTGTTTTGTGTTGAATCATTTTTCATCATCGCTACAAAATGGCTGCTATGCCATTCTCCTCCTTCTTTTTCTTTTCCTATATAATGTGAATTATAGGAGGATTGACTCTGTTCTAACATTAGCAAATTAGCATGTGCATACCACCAATCACGTAAGACGACTGACCCTCATAATATCAGGTTGTTGGACCTCATTAATAAAATCGATTTAAAGTCAAATCTTAAGTATGATTTCAGCACATATAGGACATGACAATAATCTTATCTCTAAGAAATATCTCAGCACGACCTACAGTAAGTAATTTTCCTGCAGGTCATGTAGGGTTAGTGTGGTTTGAGACGCATGTGTCCAAGCTTGTGGTGAACTTTATGAACAATGTGCACAAACACTCCTAAGCTGTGTTTTTGGCTTTGTTTGTGGACTCACTTTTACCTGCTTCAGTCTCCTCTGCCATCAGGCCTTTTGGTTCCTCTGGCACAGATGAATGTAATGAGACAGACGGATAAAATTGGTTGTTGAGTGAGTGAGGAATGTGGTAGAGCTGCTGCCAAACCCAACATGGTTTAATAGGGTTGCCAAGATAAAAAAAAAAAAGTAAAAAAAAAAATAGTTGAAGTCTTGTCAAACTAAAAGTTTCAGCATTAAAAAAGTAACTCCTGTTACTCTGATGCAGCAAAGTAATCTGTAAAGTAACTAGTAGCTAAAGTTATTTAAAAAAATGTAAGAGAGTAAAAAGTTGCAAAAAAAATGAAAATACTTAAGTATAAATACTGAAGTACAATATTTAAATGAATGTTCTTGTTTGCTTCCATCACAGTGTTTATTTGTAAAGTCTTCCTTTGATAGTCCGCTGGCTGAGACTGGTTACAGCCTCACCCCTACAGTTTTGATCAGGAAGTATCCATGTGTTGAAAAGGTCCTTTCTTAGTGCACAGGTCTTACACCCTTTGTAGATGGATATGGACCAGTTTGAGTGCCGTGTGTTTTTATAATTCTGCCTTTAAAGTCATAATTATGACTTTTTTTTCAGAGTCTGACTTTCTGAGAAAAACATTTATACAATGTGAGAGTGACAATCTTGCCATATGTGACATGCCACGGCAAAACCAGCAGCAAGTCGGCTGGGAGAAATTCACAGAAACAAAGAAACTACACTTTCAGAATTTGTTAATAACTCAAAATGCCTCTCGGGAGAGTTGCTGGTGTTCTCATGGCTGGTCACATATTCAATATCAAACTAGTCAAACTCTAATGTTTAAACCCTCAAGCACACCTAAAATTCATCTCACTACCCCTAAAAAATAATAAAAGTCTGATATTTATCATATCATTGCTAATTTAATTTTCTTTAGTTTTTTTTTGTCAGTTTTGGCCGTGTCAACCTATGCCAAATTTCCATTACCAGTGCAGGATTGGTGCGTCTGAGTTGGATCCTCTAGAATGGGGCCAACACTCACTTGTCCCACCTCCCAGTGGGTTTCACTTCCACTGGCAGCCTCTGAAGATCCTCTCCCCCTGAAACAAGAGTGTGTTGTGATTTTGAGACTAATGTCAATGCAGAAGACCAAATCAAGACATTTTGAGAAGTTTGTGTGATCTGCTCTTCTTAACACGTCTCATTAGTTTCTCTCCTGCAGCCCTGTTTGTCCTTCAGATATATTTCATTATTTCATCATGTTTGCTTGCAGCTGTTTCTGGAGTCAGGTTCATTAAGGCTACTGCTGGTGAAAACCAGACATATCCTGATGTTGGTGCTTTATAATAAAAGCCATTAAATGACAAAGTCACTGATTACTTTTTTTGTGCTTTACGTGAAAAAATAAGTGTACTAGCAGAGACTGGTTACACAGAAGTACTTGGTCATTAAAATAATTGTGGACCTTTATTTATGCATTGACACCTTCTTATACCTTCTTCATTCAGTTATCATAAGGGATTTTTGCTGTATTGTGATAAAATAATACTGCGACCTATTGTGGGACTGTGACTATATCTACCAACCTCTCATGTTATTTTGCTTGTACAGTTCATGGATGTATCACAGGAAATCAGTATAAATGCAGTGTACTAGCTCTCCTTCTCATTGTATTGTTGTGTTTGAAGAGCAGAGGGTTCAGATAGAACGGCCTCTGCGTAAGGGCACAGACTGGATCTTACCCACTTTACTCCACCTCTGATTGGCTGTCTTGTTGGTTTTGTCCTCAACGCTTGATTCAAACTTTAAGTTGACACAGATGTATAGGTCCTTCATTTTACTATAGAAGGAGCTCAAGTAAAAAGTAATAACAAATTGTATCCAAACAATATTATAATTGTTGTCATATACTTTTATTATTATTCATAATTGTGAAAAATCTTGTTTATATCATGATCATATTATATCATGACTTTTTGGTAGCTGTGATTTTTAAACTATAAAAACTTTCATAATTCAACTTGTTCAGCAAGTGTATCTTCTTATGCATGAAACACAAATCTAAAATATTATTAATGGATATTGTTTTCTTTCAGTGTCGAACACATTGAGAATTGTCATGTTGGGAAAAACTGGAGCTGGGAGAAGCAGCCTGGCTAACACCATATTTGGAGATGATGTGTTTAAGATCGACCATGATTTTAGTTCTGGAACAAGTCAACGTCAATCAAAAACCAGATCTGTCTATGGAAGGAGAATCAGTGTGGTCGACCCTCCTAGTTTCTCTGACACAGACACATCTGAGGAGGATCTGAAGCCTGAGATAGTGAGCTGTATCACAGAGTGTGCTCCTGGGCCTCATGCCTTTCTCATTGTGCTCAGAGTGGAGAAATTCTCAAAGCACAAGCAGGAAGTCATCTACAAAATACAAGAGTACTTCTCTGAAGAAGCTTTCAAATATGCAACAGTTCTCTTCACTCATGGTGATCAGCTCCCTGAGGGAGAGACCATTGAGAAGTTGGTGTCTGAGAATAAGCCTGTGAGTGATCTGGTGAAGAAGTGTGGAGGACGGTGCCACATTGTTGACAATAAATACTGGAAAGACAAACCAAAGAATGAATACAGGAGCAACCAGTTCCAGGTGGAGGAGCTGCTCAAGACGATAGACAAGATGGTGACGGAAAACAATGGAGGCTACTACACCACTGAAATGCTGCAAGCAGCGGAGGAAATCATAAAAGAGGAGGAGCAAATGATGAAACAGGAGGAGTACATGAGACAGTCAGCAGGAAAGGCCACAGGAGGAGGTTGTAGATTAAGCTGAAAAGAGTTTTATTGACAGATTTTTGATTAATTGCTCAGTGTGGCAGATATGTTAAATCAGATGTTAGAAGTGTTGAGGACCTTGCAAAGTTCTTCCGAAGTGTGACAGTATCAAAAGCAGCTTTAAAAAGTGTATTACAGGGAGGTCAGGCAGGATATGCTCCAGCTGAAGGAGCAGAAACGACATCGGAGGCCGTGCAGAAGGCAGCGAGCGCTGTCGGCAGTCAATCTGGGCTTGCAGCAGATCGAATCACACAATAAAGCATCGACAGTAAACAGAGTGGAGCAGCTGGTTGACTAGGAAACAATGGGCTGCATGTTGAGTATCAGTGGGATCATTGCAGTAAGACAGGGTAAATAATTTGTTTGTATGTATGAAACTGTTGTAGGTGAAATGTAATAATGAGTCGAGACAGTTTGAAGACATTATGAATTCCTACATTAGACTCTCATGTGATTACTTTTATTTTAAAATGAAAGTGATTAATAATCTGAATCGACTGTTTTTGTTTCCATCTGTTGATTTTTCTTGATGAGTTTTGGCTTTTCTATTGTGCCTTTCAACCTTTTATTTCTTCATTCAGTCGATTGCATTACACAGATGATTTGATTTTTCATCAAATCAAATCATAATGTATATTATTATTAATTGTAGTCATATTTGCATCAATTGCATTTTAATCTTTGTGAGGCGAGTATTACACATTATACATTAATTGCATTTTGTAATTTACCATTAAGACCAAAACAAATCTTAATAATCTGCGTGTTTGTCATGGGTGACAAGAGCAACCAGCACGTCCAGGGCCATTTTGCTATTCAGATCATCTGATGAAAATTCCTGTATTTTTTCACATCGCAATATATATTGCAGGGTTAAAAAAAAAATTGCAATGTAAGTTTTTTCCAATATCCTGCAGCACTAATCCAGATCATCCTAGATCTGTCGCGCGAATTACTGACATCATTACTGACATCGTCAGTTAAAAAACTCCTCGTGGGGAGGCACACATGTGATTGGCTGTAAAGGAGTGAGACATCTGATTGGCTGCAGACGACCCCCTTGAAAAAAAAACACACATTTGTGAAACTGAGTCATGCTGAATGAGTCTCAAAAATCCGCACACAAATGCAGGGAGATTTACAAATTACGGAACAACTTCCAAATATGTATTTGATGAAAATTGCAAATAACTGACGATTTGTACATTTGTGAAATTTCATTGTACATATTTAAATCAAGAAGGAAAACATTAGATTGTTGACAGGAAACACAAGAGAGAAGGAGATCAGAAAGAAGGCTAAGCTCAGCATATTTGAGATGCTATTGATGAAACTGGCAGGTGTTGGAACAGGTGCACTGGTAGGAGCGTTGCATGGTGTAGTTGAAATGGTTGGTCTAGTTCTCACAGTGTCAAGCAAATCTCCAAAGCCGATAAAATTACACCAAGCTGTGAGCAAAACAGTAAAAGCTACAGGAGAAGCAATACTTGGACTAGCAGTAGTAGGGGCTATGGATGGAGCACCAGCAGTTTCAACAGACTTTTAATGTCTAAACCTGATGTTGGACACTTGAAGACGGGGGACAAAGTGGCAGATTGAATTACAAAAACATTCTTCTTGCAATGTGTTGTTTAGTGCATACACTGTTGTGTTACTACAAAGCACAAATATGAAACATTTTGATACGTTCATTTTTAAAATGCATGGTTTATTTTGACCAGTGTACGCTGTTGGCTGTATGTACAACATCATTTAGTTAGACCGGATTCTGATGCTCGTGCTAAAACAGCTTTGCTTCTTTGTGGAACACAATGTCTCATCAATATGAACAATCAATAAAATGAAACCTATGAAAAAATGTCATTTCTGAGTTTTTACTTGGTGAGGTAATCTATTTAAAAGTGGCGCATTGAGATTATAACAACTCCATACAGAGTAAACCAAACATGTTAATCACAGATACAGTAACTGTAAAGAATTAATTAAAGACTATATGAGATTGTATGTAGGCTCAGCTAATGTCAGCATGCTAACATCCTCACAGTGATAAAGCTAATATGCTGATGTCTAGTAGGTCTGATGTTTAACATGATCATCCTAGTTTAGCATATTAGCATTTGATTATAAACACAAGATAGAATACAGTTGAGGCAGAAGTCATTGGTCAGTTGTTGTTGGTTTTGCAGGTATTTGTTCAGAATGAAAAGTACTGGATGAATCGTGCAACATGTCATGACAGGGAATCATAAAGTCAGCAGCATTCACTGTCTGTAAACCATAAATGTCAGTACAAAATTTCACTTAATGTGAAAACAGCTGACTCAGTGAAAGAGAGACAAGAAGGGCCTTAGAGAGAGAGTGAGGTAGAGACTGAACTGAATCTGTGTGATGTATCATTGCACTTTATTTCAGCAACCTCTAGATGGCAGCCAAGCAACATTAGCTGAAGAAGACACTGAAGAAGAAGGGAAACCAAATCAATGAAAGTCCATGATTCATTTTCATCTATGTTCACTTTTCTCCCATGGAGGTAAAGATTTTACTCAGTGTAACAATGAATACTTCATCATTCAGGATTTAACTCACCAAAATCATGAAAGGTCCTTTATGATGGACTCTGACATGTGAGTGTGAGTAGAATGGACATCCATGGTTTTATATATTTGTATATAAGGTGGTGAGGTAAACAGATTGCTTAAAATATTTTGTAAATTGTATTTTCAGTCTTTTCATGAGCACGCATATACAGTTTCAATAACTATTTTCAAATAGCTCCACTCCTGACTAAGCTAACTAGCGAGTGCCAGCTACAGTTAGCAGCAGTTAGAGGTTACTCAGGTGATATGCTCTTAAAGTTGTCAATTCCTACATATTGTGTTGTGTTTTAAAACAAGTCCTCATCTACTTCACTTGTTTAGGAAAATGCTGTGATGATCCAGAAAAGTTTGGTGGACTACAACAATTTCTAGTACTACACGCAACTACTAAAATTCACCCAAATTTCCTTCAGCATGGGTAAGTAGATAGTCACTGAATTTTCATTTTGGGGGGAACTTTATCTTTACCTTCTAATGTGAAATGACCTGATAGGGAGATGAACTGTGCGGTAGAAGTAGGATGAGGTGCCAAAGACAACAGGAAACATACAGTGAAGTTATAGCAGATTGATTCTACTGTCATTCTGCACTTTTCACTGACACTGGACTGTAGATAAGGTCACTGCTTGTCCTGTAAAAGGAGCTACACACCTGCAGAGAAGATGAGCAAACCACAGGTTGTAATGAATATTGAGATGTTTTTAAATTCAAAACTCATATCTTAACTATCAAGAGAATGTTTTGTTTGTGACAGATCAAGCCATTAACTTTTTTCTTTTTAAAACAACAAGCACCCTGTCCAGATGTGTGTTCATGTAGGACATCATCAGTCATTGTAACAAGCAGATTGAGAAAATGTTTTCAGGACCTTAAATACACTTTAGTTAATGTGTATTTCAGCATGTAAACAGATCTGTGCCCTGACAGGACTTTTTTTTCCCAAATATCACATGTGCTGGTAAGATTCCCTCCTCAACTGCCCAACTGCCCCTCAGGTCTGAGCAGCTGGACTTCAGCTGGAATAAGTTCATCTAGACTTACAGCTGAACTATTTTCTTGTTTAACAGAGTGGACTGTCTGTCTGTCTGTCTGTACTGTTTAAATTGACAGTTGAGACAGCCAAGAAATCTTACATCATATAACAGTCGATAGTATATGTATTCATGATGGATTTCAAACTGCACACCAAGACTTGTAAATTGATTCAATGAAAAGCATTCAGTATCTTCACAATAAGGTTTTCATTAAAACAAACTTATGTGATGGATTTCTTCTTTTCAATGGTTGCTGGCTCAGTGGTTTGTGTAAACATGTAGTCTGTAGGACACTTTTTCCTCTCACTTTGTACAGTTAAGAAGTGAATGTGGCAGCCAAAGTCAGAGAAGATACAGGAAATACATTCACATGCTCACTGACAGCCTCGTCACTCTGACTGAATGTCGCTCCACAGGTTTGTCACTGAGGACAACGCTAAGATAAACCACAGACCAGTGCTGGTGCATGCAGCTGATGACAAGAGTCCAACATGTTTGTGTTTTCACAAGTAGATTATCACTGAACCTAAAACAGGAGGTTAGTGTGGTATGTTTATCGTGTAGTCGAGCACTCACAATTGAGGTGCATGAACACGTTCTCTAAAGGGTGTTTCTTTTCTTTTTTTTTCTTTTTTTTGTGCACTCCAGTCAGGAAGTGAACGTGGCAGACAAACTCTGGGAAGATACAGGAAACACATTCACATGCACACTGGCAGCCTCGTTACTCTGACTGATTGTCGCTCTGCAGGTTCTTCACTGTGGACAACATGACTGACAGTAAGTTAACTTCTTTCTTCAGGACTGATCACAGCACATTAAGTCTAAAGTTACAGAAATTTAAACTGTTTTGTGTTGAATCATTTTTTACCGTGCAGAGGCACTTCACTATGGCTGCCATGACATTCTCCTCCTTCTTTTTCTTTTCCTATATAATGTGAATCATAATGCTCTTATACTGTTAAGCAATACTTATATTTTATACTGATTAGGTTCAGCTCTGTTTAATAAAAGTTGACTTCCATACTGTGAGCATTTTGCAGAGTGTGAAAAGTAGGGTGTGACCAATGATTGTTCTAATATTAACAAAGATCCTTGGAGCCCAAAAAATCAGTTGCTTTTTCCCGGTAGTAAAGAAAAGTGTGAAAACATTCAGGCGGCAGCTTCTCAGTTTTAGGTGGTGCTGATCATCACTTTCACGTTTCATGTTAATATGTGATCAGTGTTGCTACTTTAAAGCAGCTGCTTTGTCACATCATTGCAGCAGTAATCTGGTGATTTTTTACCAATAAGGATTTCTATTGTAACTGAGCTCATGTGTAATTAAATAAAAAGCAACTGAATGACAAACGTACAGTCTGAGTGACAGACATTATTTTCTTTCAGTGTCAAACAAAAGGAGAATTGTCATGTTGGGAAAAACTGGAGCTGGGAAAAGCA
Source organism: Diplodus sargus (assembly GCA_903131615.1). Classification (NCBI taxonomy): domain Eukaryota; kingdom Metazoa; phylum Chordata; class Actinopteri; order Spariformes; family Sparidae; genus Diplodus; species Diplodus sargus. The sequence goes on from CAEMYA010000634.1 coordinate 29,872, forward strand.
GCCTGGCTAACACCATATTTGAAGAAGATGAGTTCAAGATCAGCCACACTCTCAGCTCTGAGACTAGACAATGTCAGTCAGAAATCAGATCTGTCAGGGGAAGAAGCATCACTCTGATCGACACTCCTGGTTTCTTTGACACAGACAGATCTGAGGAGGAGCTGAAGCGTGAGATAGTGAGCTGTATCACAGAGTATGAACCTGGGCCTCATGCTTTTCTCATTGTGCTCAAAGTGGATGTATTCACAGATCAGGAGCAGGTTGGAATGAACAAAATACAAGAATACTTCTCTGAAGAAGTCTTTAAATATGCCACAGTTGTCTTCACTCATGGCGACCAGCTCCCTGAGGGAGAGACCATTCAGAATTTTGTCCGCAAGAATACAATTCTGCATGAGCTGGTGAAGAAGTGTGGAGGACGGTGCCACGTCGTTGACAACAAATACTGGAGAGGAAAACCAAAAAATGAATACAGGAGCAACCAGTTCCAGGTGGAGGAGCTGCTCAACACGATAGACAAGATGGTGACGGAAAACAATGGAGGCTGCTACACCAATGAGATGCTGCTCAGAAAGCGGGCCAAGAGCAGAGTATTTTGGAGGCTTTTGATCAGATTGATAGACATAAGAAAACGAGCATTGTTAGGATGTGCTGTCGGTGTCGCCTTAGGTTTTTTTATTTTCATTGCAATACAGCACAGTCGCAGCAACTGTAGTAGGAGCCCTGATAGGAGGTGTTACAGGATATTTTAGAGGTAAATGAGCAGACACACCACAGGAACCCTGCAGTTGTCAAGAATGAAGAATCAGTTTGATATGAAGCAAATTCATCACAGCTGAAGTTTAAACATTGTTGAAACCTGTAATGAGCCGTGAGATGTGAGAGAGCTGGAGAGAATTCTTCATGAACAATCTCTGATCAGATTTCAATCTTTAACCATTGATCTTATTATGTTGACTCAGATGTTGTATGTTACAGGTTGTACTTTGTCTGAGCATCAAACTTTTATTTGCTTATTCCTGTTTCCCGAGCTAGCCACAGCACAAAGTGCTGACAAAGTTCAATCATTTTTATCGCATTCATAGAAACCAGAGTACGGTGTCAGTTGTAGTTCTGTCTCTTTCTAACACTGACCAGAGTGATGTATGTACATGATATTTGTTACATGCATCTGATGATGAAGTTGAAGTTGTGGTATCTTTGAAAATAAAATGTATCATCACACATGAACAATCAATAAAAATCTATGAAAAGGTTATTTTGTATTTTTTTTCACTTGGTAAGGTGATTAGTTTATGAATGGTGCAGTTGGAGAATTAAAACCATTTCATAGAGAACCCTAACATTTTAATTTTAAATGTTTAGCACTCCACCACTTTGTACAAAACGCCTAAGTGACTATGATTTACTTTGGACTTGAATGATGGGGTTTTTTGGGTTTGTTTTGTTTATAGGTAACTACCACAAAGGTTTACCTGTTTTGGGTGATAATCAAAATAACCTAATAATACTCACACAAATACTCAAACTTAGCAGTAAAATATATTCACCTTGAATATTCCCTTTTTGACCCAATACTGGTTGCTGTTTTCACTGGAACACAAATAATATTTACGTGTTTTCTGGGAATCATGGAAAAACACAAACAGCACATTAACACAAAATATAACTCTGAAATAAAATGTTAGCTTTAAAAAACACGAATACCTTTGCCAAAATTAACAAATACTTATCTCAAAGAATACGAAAAATGACTTTGTATAAATTCAATTTTACCACAGAACTTAAATCATTATGTTATATCTTCAAGCAAAACTCCTTATGTTCCCCTTTTCCTCAGTCTTCAACAGGTCTCTCCTCACTTTTCCTCCCGTTACTGTTATCTTACCACAGGTCACATTGACTGATAACTACATTAACCAATCAAATACTACAATTGAAAATAAAGGCACAATCTTATTTTCTTATACTTAGTTTACCTGTTGCCCTTCAATATTATCTAGAACAGTTTATTTTGACTTCTTATTCATATACCTTCTCCCTCATTTATGACTTATTTATACAAATCTCTGAGTTACCCACTTTTACCTTCAGTTTAACGGTCTTAATTATTTTAATCTGCTTTTATTTAGGAATGTACTTGTTTTAACCCCAAACTTTTACATCAGGGCTACATTTGTAAAAGATTCTAAAGATCCAAAGAGTAAAACAAGACCAAGAGTCTACAGCCACACTAACATGTTGATGGTTAGTGTGTGAAATGTTTATCAGGTTAGCATGTTAGATGATAATTAGCACAAAACACAAAGTGGAGTTGAGGCTGTTGTCATTGGTTGAATGTCAGTAAACTGGTTACAAACCAAACAACATTTTGAGCTGATGATGGTGTTATTTGAAATGTGAGGCAATCACCAAAGTCAGTGGTATTTATCATCTCAGAGCCATAAATGTCTATACAGCATTTGCATTAACTGTTGGGCTAGTTGAGATTTTGTGCCCATTCATGGAGTGAATGCCGAGATATTTCTCAGTTTAGTGTGTTTTGCCACCAAGAGGGCACTTGAGCGCATTTTGGTCCTAAGAGGGCACTTTCACATGCATTTTTCAACTATTGGGCCATGAGGGGGGGAACTTCAGGGATTCCTCTTGGCCCTGAATTGACGGGGTGTGCCAGCGTGGGAGAGCTGTGCCAAGGGTAAGTGGGGCTATACATGGCTTTTTCATGTACTTACCCGGATGGTCTACGGATCACACAGGACTTAAATGGGACTGGATGAATGATCGGGCTAAGTGTAGGGTGACTGAACCTAGTTATATCCCATACATCAATGTGCGTATCAGACTAAGGTGGTAAAAGCATAGCCCCTCAGCGTTATTTAAGAACTCATAATGGCAAGTACAATCACAAGCAGAAGGAAGACTGAGTGGGGCAAATGTTGACTTTGCCAGGAAGACAAGAAAAACGAAGGTCTGACTTCTCCCTCAGCCTCAGTACATCAAAATCCAGAACATGATGGGTACGTAATGTTTGCAGTCAACGTGCCATTGTTCAAGGACATTGGTGAAATGCCCCTCATGTTTGACCCAGCAAGACTGGATGAAGGCAGTGGCATAGCGGCAACACTACGTCAAAACATGTCTGTGCCAAACTTGGTTATTGTGACCAAAGGAACCAAAGCGCTCAGCAATCACAAAGTGAGTCTGCTTGAACTAAACAACTGTTCTCACGAGGAGGCAGACCGCTACATCTTTGTCCAAGCCAGATACACTGCATCACAGGGGAGCAAAACAGTTTCTAAACTGAGCAAGTACCCAGCAACCATTGAGGATGCTGACATGAAGATTCTGGAGAGGTTTGTGGTACTCATGTATGACAGGTCAAGCACTCTAGACAGTGTAGATGAGGCCAGACTTTACCTCTTTGCCAGAAAACAGAGACCTCATGAGACCTTATGTGCACGCCCAGCGTGCACGTGCGTATAGAACAGGCACTTTTGATAGCCCCGGTGAGAGTAAACGTAAATGTCCAGGCTATTAGCAACTACACAATGGTACATAAAACATATTAATAAATCATCAGAGCCAGCCGCTCCATAATAAAAACGTGTCTTACCGTCACGCAGTCATCCATATCTATCTATATGCTCTCTGAGATTTCTCTCTTTTTCTCCGCTCTCCCCTTGTGTCGCTTGATGCCTCGATTCATTTTTTTGCTAGCTTAAACTTAGTCAACTTCCAACCTCCAACAAGCACACTCAGACGGTCTACTTGACTCAGTCTTGAAATTCCCAGAAGGCATTGCTTCATTTTAACTTTTGCAAACAACTATTCAAATGAAAAAATGCAGATATATTTGTTTTATTTCAAACCATGCACGTTTTAAAATATCTGAATAAGACACTTTGCTACAAAAGAATGCAGAGTGATATAAAAGTTTGTGACTGTAGAAGGTAACCATGACTGTGATATAGACACATGTATGTGGCCTATAAATACAGCTTAGCTTACAGAGTTCTGTACTGAAAAGAATTAGGAGAAATTTGGATTGGCATCAGAACCTTATTGATTCTTGAAACGGCTGGTAGAAATGAGCTTGGGGCCGCTCTGTCATTGGTCATTCGGCCGGCGAGCGGCTGTGGCATTTGCCCACATTGCTCAACGGCCAGTCTGTCCCTGGTTGCCACTTATCAGTCTGGACATTGAACAACAGTCGATTATAAGCAAGCGAAAACGAAACTGTGATGGCTGCGCACAGGCCGGCGGCCGTCCTGCTGCATCGGCCGTTCTGGTATTCTCCAGAGCGTCCAGATGGCAGTTCTGCCCCTGGGCAGTTGTATGGGCTCAGGCAATTCTGCGCCAGCCAGAAGCAGAGAGTCCTGCTGACTGGAGTTGGGAAAAGGTTGGTGAGGAATGGAAAGTCTTCTGGACAGCCATCTCTCCCATTGCAAAGAGTTATGAACAACTCACTAAATGTGGCTGCAGGTCTGCCTGCCATGGCAGATGCAAATGCTACAGGCTTGGGCTGGCATGTACAGATTTATGCAGCTGCAAATGTGAGGTGTAAGTAGCCTCTGGAATGGCCGCTTGTTATTTTCTATTTATTTTCTTATTCATTTTAATATTTATTTAGTTTTTAGTTTTTAATGTCACTGTCAACATCATGACCACATATCATAAAACATTGGGCACTGAAAGTGTCTATAATAGTCTAAAATTGGTGCAATTGGCCGCCAAAAATTGCGGCCATCTTGAAATTTTGCGTGGACCCTCAAACTTTTCAAAAGAGTGGGTTATAGTAAGCACTTGTGCCAATTGTCATGTTTGTATCACAAACGGAACTATTTTTTCACTTATCAGCTCCACTATAGCAACTGGAATAATTGGTGCAGCTGTAGGGAGTTCTGCAGCAGAAGGAGCAGTGAGAGGAGGTGTTCAAGGATATCATACAGCTGAGGGAGCAGACACACTACAGGAGGCAGCAACGAGGGCAGCAGAGGCCATCAAGAATGATGCCTGTGAATCTGTGGACAGAATGTTACAGTGAGGTATCTGGAGGACAACACATTCTGATTTACTTAGCTTGGATTCAATCATGACTCATTGATTTTCATTGTGTGAGGGAAGGTCCTTGAGGAAGCTCCCAACTGTAAGGAGTCAAAGGTTAACAGACTATAAAGTGCTTAGCTAAGTTTGGTCTGCATTGCAAATAGTGGAAGATGCCTAACACAGGTCAAACTCCTCTTTTAGTCCATTGGATAAATTTGGCAAAAGGACCAATCAGAAGAAGTGGGTGTCCTGGAGAATGGCCTCTAAAAAGGCCCTCACAGGAAGAACAGGGTGTGGCATTTTTTGAGGGCTCCTGAGAGCAGAGGCTGTCAGGAGTTTTCATAGAGGAGAGGGCAAAGCATTTTGGCATAGCTTTTCCCATAGACTGGATAATATCAGATAGCGGCTGCTTCTGATCCGGACTCAAGGCTCTAGATTCTGTTTCAATAATAAATATCAGCCACAAAGCCTTGCCTCCGCAGAATTCTTTTATCATCGAACTACACACCGTCACCTCTGAAGACGAGAGCCCAGAAACTACAACAGCCAAGTTAAAAAATAATTGAAACCTTTAATATTGTGACTCTTGAACAAAGAAAAGATCATTTGCCTTTAAATGTAATGATAACTCTGTATTCTCTAATTTATATGTTAATTCATATGATTTTACTTTCTGTCTAAGGTTTAAACTTTAGTCACTTATTTTTAAATTTACGAGCTGACCTCACTGTTGGTTTGATGTGTTATTTTATTTTTTCTGTTGCTGATTCTGTCTGCCCTTAAAACACTGATCACTGTTTCTTGTTGAACAAGCTAACCAGATGATATCACTTAATGTACAGCATCATTCAGTTAGACAGGATTCTGATGCTCGTGCTAAAACATCTTTGTTTCTTTGTGGATCACAATGTTTCATCAATATGAACAATCAATAAAATGAAACCAATGAAAACATTTAATTTCTTATTTTTTACTTGGCAAGGTAAAATATTAGCATTTGAATATTAGCACAATATAAAATAGAGTTATGGCAGATTTTATTTATTTATTTATTTATGTTGTTTATTTCGGGCATGTCAATTCATCATCATCACATTTCATCATTGTTCAAATAATACAATACACATGGCCGAAAGGGAAAAGCGGGAGAAGCCAAAGCTTATCTAGTCCCGCCCCCATTACCCACAGGATAAAATCTTCATCATAATCTCTTGTTATCTTTTTCATTTTACATTTTTTACCTAACAATTACTTTTACTATGACATTTGACAAAACATATTACAGCAGTAGCATACAGAGCTGAATTCAGCTCTAGACAGTACATACAGATTAGATGTGTGTCTGCACATGTGTCCATATTAGTCCGTCCGTACCTAAGTTATCTCCACATTGTTCATACATATTAAAAACAACATCCTGCTACGTGCAACTGGCATTGGCCTTGGTTCATACAAGTTTCTCAGGTTCAACTTATTGTTTGGGTACAGAATGTTTTTTTGTTTTTTTTTGTTATGCTCTCATGTCGTCTCAA
>CAEMYA010000634.1:39101-70597 GCA_903131615.1 Diplodus sargus
CAGTCATGTTGAAACAGAAGTGATTATCCGGGTCAATTCTCTCATTCGGGTCAGATAAGGTATGATTCACACGTTGATTTATAATGAACTCCACACTTCCCTGCTCAGCAATTCTTTCAGATATTCAGATATTACGTTATTTTTGCAGGTATTTGGTCATAAAAAAAACTATTGGAAGAATCGTGCCGTATGACATGACAGAGAATCATAAAGTCGTCACTGTCTGACAACTATAAATGTCAATACAAAATTTCACTAAATGAAGAGAAGTAAAAACAGCTGACTCAGTCAAAGAGAGACAAGGAGGACCAGAGAGAGGGTGAGGTAGAGACTGAACTGAACCTGTGTGATGTATCATTGTACTATATGTCAGCCACCTCTAGATGGAAGCATTAGAAACATTAGCCGAAGAAGACACTGAAGAAGAAGGGAAACCTCATGACGAAGGTAAAACACATCCATGAAGTCTATGATTCATTTTTGACTATTTTCACTTTTCCCTCATGTAGGTGAAGATTTTACTCAGTGTAACAATGAATACTTTATGAATCAGGATTATACTCAGTGAGGTCATGGGGAGTTGGATTTGTCACATAAAGCTTCTTTTCAATGGGAGGATGAGTAGGATAAAAATCCATGGCTTTATGTGGTGTATTTAACAGACTCCCTATAATCTTTAGTTCATTTTATTTTGAATTTTTTCATGAGTAATAGATAAACACAGGTGTGGTTGTGCAACTTTGAGCATGCATTTACAGTTTATGAGTGTGATTTTATTTGCTTTAATGACGTTCCGTTTTACTTTTTGTGTGTAGTTTCAATTGATTTCACAAAATGTTTTGTGAACTAAGAAACTTCAGCCATGAAAGTGAGATAATGGCTGACTTCTGATTTTCGGTGGGCTTACCTATTATAGCTAAAGTGGTTGTTGGGTTAGAGATTCTCTATGACTTTATGGTGTTTTAGAGGGGAATGATGCCAATTTTATATGTGCATTTCACTTTTGTTTTAGTTTCATCACAACATCAAAATTTAGGAGACAAGGAGGGCATATAATGAAACACAACTGAGCTGCATAATGACAACTGTGAAAGCTTGAATCACTGCTTAAAAGAGACTTCAACAGAAGACTGTTGTTAATTTTGTTTTTGTTTTGTGGGAATACGATATCAAATCAATGGTGTACTGTTTAATGGTGATGATTGCATGTTTTCTGTGAACATGTGACCTACTGCCATAAATGTATTGCACAACATTAAAAAAACAAAAAAGCTAATTGGTCACATATCTTAATTCATTCACATTCACATGTAATATTAAAGTGTAAGACCAACAACACTGTTTTTCTTGTAGATAAATTCTATTTTAAGATGAAAAACAAATTTTTTTACGAACAACTCACTTGTTCAGACCTCACCTCGATCCTACATAGAATGACTCCCTCCCATCCCGTGAGATGACAGAGTCACTTTCAATACTAAAGGATTTGTTCACCCAAAGATGAAAATTCATTCAACATCTACTCACCCTCATGCTGATGGAAACATTTCTGGAGATTTGCAGCAAAGCAGCATTGCAGTGTTCTCTTAAACACCTGAAGTAGATGGGGACTTGTTTTAAAGTGTAAAAAAATCAACTACTAAAAAAAAACAAAGAAAAACATGAAATGGTTCCTTACAGCATGTACGTCATAATCCAAGTTGGAACAAGAGTAGCTCAACTGTGTATTGATTTCTTTCCAAATCAATCTGGTATCTCAGAGTGTCCAGAGACTAGGATTACGCTAGACAAGCAATTTTTTTTGGTTGTGCCAAATCCCAATCTACATCAATTGTTTAGGAGAATGCTACATCCCTTTTGTAGTGAGGCTTCAAAAATGTTTTGGAGACTACAAAACTTCACCTGACTCTCCATCAGCATGAGGGTGAGACTGAAGTTTTACCTTTAGGTTTAATGTACGTGTTTAAAAGCAGCCTTACATCTCTGTTCCCAACTGTCACTTTTTTTTTGTAATATTCTAACAGACAAGAAAAAACTTCGCGAAAACACAAAGGCCTTTTTGTTTTCAGTCTGTGCACTTGTATGGTGGATTCCCAGCAGCTGGGTGCAGATGCTGCCAACACAAACAGATAAAACAAATTCCTTTCTACTTGTTCTGTTTCAGACAAAACACTCCACCTGACAAAGGTATGAACAGGTGCAGCATCACCTCTATTGTCGCTGCATGTTTACCTGTTGTGTACAGAAAAAGTTTTGGCACAACACGCATTATTACAAACCTGTCAAAAAGGCAGCCGAGCCAGAAGGGTGAAGTACCCAACTATCATCGGCTTTTACAGCCTGATCATTCTCACGGTGGAAACTCCTGATGCCAATTAAAACAGCATTCTTTTGAACCAGTTCCTTGTAAGCCACAGTCACCACCCTAAACAGCTATGAAAGGGTGCAGCCACCACCCTCCCCAAACCTTCCATCCAAATCAAAGTTTCAATTACGAGAAAACAAAGCTACCAACTGCAGCTCTTGAAGGTGGGCGGTACTGCATATCTACCTAGACTTTTCTTGTACAAACATTTCCATGCAAATCCATAAGCACTGCGTTTAACTAGTTGGATAAAGTTAGATAGATAGTTGGGATAACAAACAGTCACATGATTTCAAGAGAGAGACATTATAAAGGGAGCATAAATTAATGTGTGCCTTAATAAGAATAAGATAAAAAATAAAAGTGCCTGATGCATGCCCCTGAACCATTCTTCTTCATTCATAAAATGACAACAACACCAAAAAATCGAAAAAAAAAAACATTGTGAGACATACTTTTTTTTATCAGGGCTGTAACCAGGATTTTTGAAATACTGAGGTCAAATACCAAGGTCAACATTCGGCAGACACCCCCCCTAGAAAAAAACCCTGAGGCAAAACTGTTTAGTGTGTGTCTTTTTATGAGTGTATTGCTGTAATCTAAAATAAATATATTAGAGTTCTCAACGGGCCTGAAAATTACAACCCGACCCGGCCCGCGGGTTTTTAAGCCCGAACCCGACGCAGCCCGACACACCAGCATGAATTGTCTGCCCGAACCCGACCCAAACCCGACCCCCGCGTGCCTGCATTGTTTTCCTCATACACTTGTTATCATGATCAGACAAACAGCAGACGGAAAGGTGACGCGAGCCAGGAGACAGGTGCTGCGTCACCGTCAGCAGCAGCTCCCGCTGCAAAGAACACACCGCGCTTCGACCAGTGGGAAAATATATCCGGAGAGACAGAAACAGACGATTTCCCCACTCCTCGAAAAGCAAGGGTGAATTCACCTGTGGCAAGTTTACTTTTAGCCAATTCCATCTTCTCCAGCCAGGCTATAGGCGCGAGTACGTCACGCAGCGGCGTCAGTTCTGCGTCTGCTCCTCCTCATGAAGCAGGCAGCCAGACTCACTCTTCACCACACGTCAACAGCGATGATTCACAGCAAACAATATATAATTTACAACCTGCAAGAAATGTGTTTTATGAAATGTGTTTTATAAAAAAGGAAGCCCGAGCCCCGGCTCATTTGCGCATCTTTTCGGCCCGAACCCGACCCGAACCTGCGGGTCCGGTCGGGTTTGTCGGGCCGGCCCGACCCGTTGAGAACTCTAAAATATATATAAAACTATAACTGAAGTATTTGTGTGTGTGTGTGTGTGTGTGTGTGTGGTGTTGCTGCCTCACAAAAAACTACAACTAAGATGGTCTTAAGTGTTCGGTATAGGCTATGGTGATTGAGTGAGTGACAGTGAGAGAGAGAGAGAGAGAGAGAGAAGATAAAGTTGAAGATCCTGCTCAGGCTTCTTCTGTTCTGCAATGATATAAAGAATTCATTAAATACACATTTAACCCATATCCTTCAACCTCTTCATCTCTCTCTCCTGTCTCATCCTCTGTTGAATTTTTTAAATGAAAAGTCTAAGTATACTATTGAGTCATGATTACTATAATTTGACCAAATAGTTTAATGCCATGTTTAGTCACATTATTACTTATCCATCCAAACATCCAAATAATATTACTGATGGATAATGGATGGATAATCCACTGCATGTCCTTACATTTTTTAGCCTATGCTACATTTACAGTGGGCAGTGCCGGCCCTGAGTAATTTGGTGCCCAATGTAAGATCTTAGCCGGCGCCCTCTTGCATCGCAGTCAATTTCACTTCTTTTTTCTTTCATACACTTACGCAGAAACTGCATTTATGTATGTTTATGTACATAGATTATATGTCTTTTAAGCCAAAAATATCACACCAAATAAAAGCTGAAGAAAGAAACAAGTGATAAAAATACAATATAAATAACAGACAGACAGTGTGCAAACATATTATCTCTCAGCCTCAAAGTGCCGTCTCTCGATTATCTACTAGCAAAATGACCTCCAACTCCTTCCATGTTGTCATGTGGGTATTGTGCTCCCGACTATCCTAATGAACCTTCAGCAAGTGGCTTGCATGTTTCCAGTCCTTTAGTCCTTCCTTATTAAGTCTGTATTCTTTTGGAGGAAACATTTAGCAGCAGAAGCAGTGCAATCTATCATTTCTGTTGGAGTACATCAGCCAGCTTCTATTGACTTTTACAGCATTGACTACGACTCTGTTACAAAAGTCATGTTGACACTCTCCCATCTTTGTTTTTGTGAAATGTGTAACTGCTTTTTTTATTTGAACTGGTCTTCTGTGAACCAACTCTCATCACACTGTGTCAGTTAGAAGAGATGTCCAGTCAGCAGGTCTGTTGGTGCCTTTAGTCCTAATACTGTGTCACTGGGCTGGTGCTGAAATATGTTTAAACTGCATCTGAAGAGAGAAGAGAAGTATATGTGACTACTGGATGTTACATTTTAATAAAAATAAAAAAAAACAGATGTTTGATGTGTGCTATACATAAGACTAATATAGACTAATAATGAAAATGTGATGACATTCATTAAACCTTATTGTCATTGCAATACAATTCAGTCAAACCAGAAAGCAAGTGCAGTGTATATATATTTCGCCCATGGATGATATGGGAAAGCTAAGGTTTAGAGTATTAACAGTAATACACTTTAACTGCACTTTAACACTGATGTAAACTTAACAAACATAAGCTGTGACACATTAAACCAAAGGCTTACAACGACCCTGTTACAAGGGGAAAAAGCTAATGGAAAACTACTAGCATTCTAACTGACATACAAGCAGGAAAGACACCTGTAAAATAACACCTGAACAGGCCTAATGTTAACTTTCCAAACGTCCCTGATGAATTTAAGGTGGATTAACATTAAAGGAGAACTTCGGTCAATTTCAACATCAGCTTTATTGCTCAAGCTACCCTTGACTTGCCAGTATCGAAAACGCGAAAACTTTGGGTCCACCCTTTACAGGGTTCCTTGAACGGAGAGTTAGCATTGACAGCTAACAGCACGGGGTCACGTCTTTACACTGTGTTTTAAGCATCTTAACATGCTCCAAATATCACCCCAAAAGCTATGCAACATCAGCAGACACCTTACAACACAGCACTGTAGTGTGTATGGCTCAGAATGAATAAAAAAGTGGTTAAAACAGCGTGTTTGTGCAAGCAGCTACATACCGTTTGTTGACATCCCGTCTTCCCGTAGTCCAAACTAGTCAATCCGTCGAGCGTGCGCTTACTCCCTCACTGGCAGACGGAAACTTTTGCAGACAGAAAGGTATTCCAGCATTTTCGTTTTTCTGTTCATAACGTACATGTCCATGTTACAGCCTGTCAGGAGCCATGAGCCTTACAATAGCCTGTCATGAGTCCACTCGCTCTGTGTAAAGTTGTTACCCCACGCTGTTAGCTGTCAATGCTAACTCTCCGTTCAAGGAGCCCTGTAAGGGGTGGACCAAAAGTGTTCGCGTTTTCGCTACTGGCAAGTCAAGGGTAGCTTGAGCAATAAAGCTGCATGTTTAAATTGACTGAAGTTCTCCTTTAACACACGTCAACTCAGCTATTTATTGATTATTAAACAATGCTGCTATCGTCCAAAGTAAGCTAGCAAGCTAACACTCTGCTCCAACAACCGTAACTACGATGCATTAATGATTAAACTATTAATTTCCTTTCGCTTCATCACATTGACGCAACTGTACCTCTATCTTCTTCATGTCTTCCTCTTCTTTCTTTCTTTTCCTTCACTGGGTGCCAGATGGTTTCAGTCTTTTGGACCTTGTGGTTCTGCTACAGTATCAGTAAATCTCTCTTGGTCTTGGGGTCTTGGTGCGGTCAGATTCCGGCAGCTCACCTCTCAACCATCACAGAGGGCAGGTATAGAGCAACGTTTGGAGCAATCGGGGTTCGATTATTTTCCCCTGTGACCTGCCTGTGACCTACGTAACGTCATTTCAACACTTTTCTACTCTAACCCAAAAACTTGAATTTGTGTTCTCAGTGAAGACTTTGTAGTTGTAGAAATTAGAGTCATACTCACAACACTTTGCTCTCACAGCTTTTAGATTCATACTCACATAAAAACAATCCTAACCCAAACAATTTCTCAGACTTGCGTAGGTGACAGTAGAATTTTGTGTACAACAGTTTTATTTGCACACAAATGTTTAACATTACGAATACAAATGTGAGAATCATGCACACGTCTTTTTGACAGCTATCTTACTCCATACACTTTCCGCTCCAGACCTGTCTACAAAAACTTCACCTGACTTCAGTAATCAGTAATGGGGGCGAGCAGATAACTGAATGTTTATTTTTGGGTGAACTTTTACTTTAATGTCAAATTTGAACTGACCTGTGTGGAATGTGCAGGGGAAAAGTGGGATTTTACAAAATACAAGTTCAGCCTGTATTTGTGTTCAGATAAAATGGAGTCAACACACTGGAACACGGGTGAACAGCAGAAGTTATTTTTAAGGGGGAATAAAAGTGTTTACTGTATCTGAGGAACAATCATCATAACCTGATTAAGTCTTGTCAAAGGAAACATACACTCAGCAGTATTTGAGCTCAGAACTAATATGTAAACTGTCCAGAGAATGTTTTCCTTCATGTGCTGATAAAACAACCTACTGTGTGGTTAGTGAATGTAAAGCAGGAGCTGTGCTGGTTTGACAAAGACTGTCTCTGATAGAAAGACATATCACTCCTGAAGGAGCAGAAACTGGTTAGCATTAGTTAAAGCCTCTGTGGTCTGATCACATTTGATTGCCAGCAGCAACCTGAGTGAAAAAAAAGTGATCTTGTGGTTGTTGTAGATGTGATGAATATTATTTTCTGCCAAAGTGAAGCATTTGGAATCCTGCCAGCCAAGTAGCCTACCAAATAAGGTTTAAGGTGACATGTGTTTGTCTATGGGCGTGTTACAGCACAGGGAGAAGTTTACACTTCACTTTCTTCTTACTCTCACTTTGAGCCGACAGACACTTCACATCTGAAAACATGGACGGTAAGTCATCTTTCTCAGTCATGTTTTGTTTCTGTTTAACAAAAGGTGTAAATGGATGCTGTCGTGAGTAAAAGTTGATCTTAGTGGATCGGTAAGAGGTAAAGTAGAGCAGATTAAATCTGATCGGATCTTTTCTTTAATGGACTCCAGAATATGGAGCAACACCGAGGTCATTTTGAGAACAACAACAGCAGCAGCTGCCCTGCAGCACCGTACAGTGAACATTGTTGAACAACACAAATCCACTGTTACGCAGTGTAGTGTCACCACAATCCTTCACACCAGTGTTCATTGTGTTGACTAAAACAACAATGACAAATGATCATCAACAACTTTCCGTGACTAAGAAGAACTTAAATGTGAGTGATGGGCCGTCGGACATTTAAAATGCGTGATATTTTTCCCTAGTTGTTCATCTGTTAAAATGTAATGTTTCTCTGTTCCCGACCCTGAACTCAGATCTCAGTGTGTCACCCAGCGCTGCAGGCTGACTTAGGGACCGTCATAAAAACAATGTTTCTTCATGCTGACTGGATAATACCAGCGAAAAGTACGATTACAAAAATAATAATACTGAACTGAGTTCATGTATCACACTTATTTTGTGTTATATATTTATTTTGCAGAAATAGCCTATTTTTAAAAGACCATTTTTTTTCATTAGCTTCCATATTGTGTGACCCAGTGCACAGGCACAGATGTAGTAGATCCAGGTGACTGTCATCATGCACTGTTTTCTACCCTGACAGCGTGGACTGTGAGATACGATTACCTGTTGTCCTCTAAAAGACAAGAAAAGACATTGTGAAGTAGAAGTTTTAAAGGATAGAAGTTCACAGCTGCTATTACAACGTGTCAGATACACATTAGCTAATAATTCATTTAGAAAGCTAAATGTTGGAACGCACTCTGACTGATCGTACATAAGACACAGAATAGTGTGCTATGGTCTGGGTGAATACTCGACTGTGATTGGCTGCAGAGTGTGAATTATATTTTGATATACAGACACCTCTGGAGCTCCTCAAGTAGTTCCAGTGAAACTGCCAGTTTACTGCTCCAAAAGAATGTGCTATATCATGTATCTAAAGCGAGCAGCGTTAGCTTCAGCTGGCTGCAAACGCTTTGACACTTTAAATTAATTAATTCTAAAAAATCAGAATAATTTATGTACCAACATGAACTGTCGTCCTTTCGAGGGGGGCACAAAGTAAAAGCAAAATAATTTTACCCAAAATATGCAACAAAAAATTCTGGCAGCAACTTAACAATTTACTAAACCAACGTTGATGACGGTTCTCAGTCATCCAGGTCATGGTAATTCTGACCGACGTACTGTAGGCATCTGGACGTGTTTGTGTTTAATGAAAACGTATCACCTCTCATTCAAGAACTGAAGAAGCCTCTTCGACCATAAACAGGATCCAAGTTGTAGTAGTAGCAGTCCAAAATTAATCATGTTTAAATGTGCCATTGACTGAAGTGTAACTTCTGCCAGTCAATCAGTAAATCTGCCAAACAACCATAAATGAAAGTTTTGGTTTCAGATTATCTCTGAATTTATATCAATGTCCTTCTTATCATATCACCCATTGCAGGCTCTATAAATCTGTGTGTAGGTCTGGTCTAAAGAAGCCCATGCATGAGATCTTGATATTCTCACCCCATATTATTCAATTTACTAATATACTACGACTATTTATCTCCAAATGCTTCATTTTCAACCTCTGTGGTGTAATGGAAGCTTCAATAAATGACCAAAAGTGCTTTTTTCACTCTACTGCTCAATATGCTGCAGTAATACAAATAGGAAAGTAATTAAACACAGGCATAATGGACATTTTGCATCTGACTTCTTGTGTTCTTGCCATCATTACTAAAGCTGGGAGACATAGCAGATATATTACTTCACTTAAAAAAAAGCTTGAATTTCCAGTGATGAATTATTATTATCTGCAAGTGACATTATTTTGTATATTATAACACTCTACTTTTCTCGCAGTCACTCTAAAAAGTGTGGTTCTTCTAACCCACAAGCTGCAGGAAGAAGCCTGTACTCAGGACTGTTGGTCATTTCACTATAAGGACTTCAAGTAAAAAGTAAAACCTGTTAAAATAATAAAATGTATTGGTTTTAAAAGTTATATATGATGATATGGTATCATGACTTGTTGGTAGCTGTGTTTTTTTTGTTTTTATTGTATTTGATACAGGTGCATATCAACACTGCAGACAAGGAACATAGACATACATACATACATATACCAAGAGATAAGTCACAAAAACAACAACAGCAAAGAAAAAGGAGAACAAAACAAAACAAAAAAAAGCTAGCTGTGCTAGGTAGCTGTGGATTTTGACCAATGAAAACGTTTGTAATTTAGCTTGTTTAGCACATGTGTCTTCTTACACATGAAAATCACTGAAACACAAATGTAAAATATTAATGATGGACGTTATTTCCTTTCAGTGTCGAACACAATGAGAATTGCCGTCTTTGGAAAAACTGGAGCTGGGAAAAGCAGCCTGGCTAACACCATATTTGGAGAGGAAGACTTCAAGATCAGCCACACTCTCAACTCTGAGACAAGACAATATCAAGCCGAAACCAGATCTGTCAATGGAAGAAGCATCACTCTGATCGACACTCCTGGTCTCTTTGACACAGACAGATCTGATGAGGAGCTGAAGCCTGAGATAGTGAGCTGTATCACAGAGTGTGCTCCTGGGCCTCATGCTTTTCTCATTGTGCTCAAAGTGGAGAGATTCACAAAGCAGGAGCAGGAAGTCATCAACAAAATACAAGAGTACTTCTCTGAAGAAGCTTTAAAATATGCCACAATTGTTTTCACTCATGGTGACCAGCTCCCTGAGGGAGAGACGATTGAGAAGTTGGTGTCTGAGAATAAGCCTGTGGATGATCTGGTGAAGAAGTGTGGAGGACGGTGCTACGTCATCGACAACAAATACTGGAAAGACAAACCAATGCATGAATACAGGAGCAACCAGTTCCAGGTGAAGGAGCTGCTCAAGACGATAGACAAGATGGTGACTGAAAACAATGGAGGCTACTACACCAATGAGATGCTGCAAGCAGCGGAGGAACAAATACAACAAGAGGTGGAAAACATTAGACAGTTAGCAGGGAACATGACAGAGGAAGAGATCAGAGAGGAGGCTAGGAGAAGAGTTTTTAAATGGCTCTTGATCACATTGGTAGGTGCTGCAGCAAGTGCATTAGTAGTGACTTTGTTTGGTGCAGAAGCAATGGTTGGATTAGCTGTCCTAGGTTTGAGAAGATGAAACCATTTGCAAAGTTGGTCAATGCAGCAGCAACAGCTGCAAAAGCATTTGGAGCATCAGACAGTAGGGCTGCAGCTATCGGATATTTTTAGAATCGAGTCGCATCTGATTATCCCATCGATTAATCAAGTTATCTACTAAAACATAATTTTGCCTTATTAAACAACAATACCAAATAATGTATAACGAAAATGACAGGCCTGTTAAATAGACCGAGCAATTGACTCTGGACTTGATAAAGCACAGTGATGACACCAGCAGATGACATGGCTCCTCACATCAACACCGACTATGGAAACTTCACACTGGAATTCAGGCATCTTGGATTGTGTGCCTCTCCATTCTTCCTCTAGACTCTGGGATTTTGGTTTCCAAATGAGATGCAAAATGTTGCTCTCATCAGAAAAGAGGACTTTGGACCTCTGTACATCTACCAACTGAGCCAATGGGCTACCTACCTTAGAAGAAAAAGGGGCTGATGGCTGATTTCACTGTGCAAGATTTGATGAAAGATAGCAGGTGGAGGAAACTGGTCGCTCCTTTCCTTTGCAAGGATAGCAGCTCGGTGATAACTTGCTTAGTGTTCCTTGGATTGTGTAGTTAACCTGCTGGAAAAACCAGCATAGACCAGCATAGTTGGTGACCAGCAACCAGCATGGGATGCTGGTGACCAGCATGTCGACAATTTATTTCATATTGCAAACTATAAAGAGGAGTGAAGTAGTGAAGAGTGACGACAGGACACAGAGTCAGTGAGGTTGTCACAGTACACCAAGTTTATTGAACACAAGCTTCAAACCTGCAAGATTTTGGGGTCATTTGAGAACACCCGAAACAAATTGTAAATCCTGCACAAAATATACAAAAATATAAATGCAACACATTTTTTTTAACTTAACATGTAGACAAAGGCTGAATCCCATTTCACCCCTTGGCCCTAACACTTGGCCCTACCCCTCCGTTTTGCGCGTTCACGTGTAGGGGTAGGGGTGTCCCAATTCCTGTTAGGACGGAGGGATAGGGGGAAGTGGTAGGGCTATATACCCCTTCAAATGGAGATTTTTCAGAGGCACACTCCAAATGGAGGGCTACGACAAATTTCCCACAATGCACTGTGAATCACCGAAAGAAGTTCACAAATGTAAGTATTTTCTCCATTAATAAAGTAAAAAAAACATTGTATTGTCTAGTTTAACGTTGTTTCAACATGTAATGGTCATTTTCTTCTAAAAATGCACATGAAAAAAAAATCGCTTGTAGTTGAGGCTTCAGGTTAACGTTACCAGGCTGAACGCTACTAGCAGTGCTCTGTGGGCAGCCCTAATAATCTACAGTGATAACATTATCAATTAAAACTTCGGCAACTTCACTGCTGGTATTTAGTTACATTGATAGCGTTATGGACACGCAGGAATGCCATGCACAAATCGGATGTAACGTTAACATTAGCCTGTGCAGTGTATGCATGAATATGAAGTCGTGAATGAATTGCGAGCATCCATGTGTGCTATCTATGCAGGGACTCCAGAAGAAACCAGACGGCTCATCCGGTTCAGAGCTGAAAATGAGCAGTGTTTCCTCAAATCCAAAGCTGCTACTGATGACGTACGCGATTGTTGAAGGGGTGTCCCAATACGGAGGGGTTGACTTTCAGCCCTACCCCTTGGCACTCTGTTTCAAGGGGCAAGGGGCAAGGGGTAGGGACAAGGGGTAGGGGTAGAAAAGAGAAATGGGATTGGGCCTAAATAACTACTTCTGTCAGATACTGATCACACATTTGTTAAAATCCAATAAGATAAGCCATCCACCTGACAGGTGTGGCAAATCAAGATGCTGATTAAACAGGATTCAGGCACAGGTGTTCCCTGCCCAGCATCCCATGCTGGTGACCAGCACTGATGCTCGGCCCAGCATCATTAATTAAAGACCTTGTTAACCAGAAAATATCACTTAATGTATATGTACAACATCATTTAGTTAGACAGGGTTCTGATGCTCGTGCTAAAACAGCTTTGTTTCAGCTTTGAATATCTCCCCTACTGTCAACTACATCTTGAGAATGCTGCCCACTATCATACAAAAAGCCTGGTTTGATGACTTGCATATAGCAATCTCAGCATTTATTTGGCATGGTAAAAAGACGCAATGCTCATACTTGAGGATGTCTAATACAATACTAATACTAATCCATACAAAAAAAGGTGGTCTGCAGCTCCGTAACTTTTTTCATTATTATTTATCATTTGGGTGTCAGCAAGTAAATGTGTTTTTTGATCCCGGTGTGATTGAAGACTGGAAAACCATTGAGGAGAATATGTTAAAAAGCTTAAATACTGACTCAGGATGTCTATACTATATGAAAATATTTCCCAAGGTACTGATTGAAACTCCCATTGACAATTCAGCATCTTAAAGTCATGTTAAATTAGATTATAATATTCCAAAGAGTGAGTACTTGAACTATATTATCTCACGGCACTCTATTGAAAAATGTGTGTCGATAGAAAAGCTGAGAATTTGCGTACACACATTTGAAAACTTTCTTTATAGTCATAACCTGCCAAATAAAAATGCAGCTATATTATGGTATTCAACTACAATGATAGCACTGGTGATCAATTTGGTGTTTGTGCAAAAAAATGGGCCAAAGATCTGCACAAATGAGAGGAAGAGCTGTCCTGGAACAGTATATGGAAAAATGCACAGCAACCTTTTCGATGTATAAAAAATAAACTAAGACAATTAAAAATCAACAGATTATACTACACACCGTCAAAACTATTTACAATGGGCTTACAAGAAGACAGTAAATGTCCAAAATGTGGCAATACTGATGGAACTTGATTTCATTTACTCTGGGATTGCCATAAAATAAAATAAATTTGGTTTGGTATAACAAAACACGATATGAACTACATTAACAAAACTATTCCACTAACACCAAAGTCATGTATATTGGGAGATCTACAGTTCCACCGAAGGACAAGAAAGTGTTCCTCTCTTTATGCATGATCACAAAAAAGGTGATCATCAAAAATTGGATCTGTGCAAAAACTCCATCGGAGAGGGAGTGGGTCACCGAGGCAATGGAGGCAATGAATTTAAAGAAAGTAGCCTTTACTGTGGATAAAAATGATGTGGGTCATGTTGAAATTTGGGCTCCAATGGAAAATTATTTGATGTCGCTGTGATGTACATGTTTTCGTCATCTTGATATTTCTTTTTAGTTTGCTTATGAAGTTTGTAGTTATAGTGCCTGAGACCATTTAAGGGGTGGGGGGGTTTGGAGGGGACTGGAAGCATGCTATTTGTTTGTCTGCTTGTGTTTTGCTTTCTGTTTGATTTTGTTGTTGTTGTTTTGTTTTTTAATTGTTTTTGTTTTCCTCTTTACAGTACTATTATTAATATTTGGAATATGTGTGTGTGGGTATGTGTATGTATCTGTGTTAATTAAAAAAAACAGCTTTGTTTCTTCGTGGATTACAATGTCTCATCAATATGAACAATCAATAAAATGAAACCTATGAAAATATGTAATTTCTGGGTTTTTACTTGGTCAGGTAATCAATTAAGAAGTGGTGCATTGAGAACAAAATTAAAACAACTCCATACAGAGTAAACCAGAAATGGCAATCAAAGATACAGTAACTGTAAAGAGTAAAACCAGACGATATGAGACTGTATGTACAGCTAATGTCAGCATGCTAACATCCTCACAATGATAAAGCTTATATGCTGATGTCTAGTAGGTCTGATGTTTAACATGATCACCATATTTGTTTGGCATATTAGCATTTGATTTTTAACAGAACATAAAATACAGGTAAGGTAGATGTCATTGGTCAGATGTCGTTAGTTTTGCAGCTATTTATTCAGAATGAAAAGTGTTGGACGTATTGTGCTGTATGACATGACAGGGAATTATAAAGTCAGCAGCATTTACTGTCTGAAAACCATAAATGTCTGTACAATATTTCACTAAATAAAGCTAAAATAAAGAACAGCTGACTCAGTGTAAGAGAGGCAAAGAGGGCCTGAGAGAGGGTGAGGTAGAGACTGAACTGAACCTGTGTGATCGTATCATTGCACTTTATTTCATCAACCTCTAGATGGCAGCGCAAAGCAACATTAGCTGAAAAAGACACTGCAGAAGAAGGGAAACAACATTAAAGTCCGTGTAAAGCAGAAATTAATGTGTGTTATGAGTTTGTCACACCACAGAAACATGTGTCATTGACCACTGAGCCAAATTTAAAAGATTAAAAAAATTGCCAAGTATATAAAATTAGGTCTCAAAATCATGGAAAAACAAGCACTTCTCTCTGCAGTGAAACGCTGGGGGCGTGTCAGTTAGAGGTGCTGGAGCCACGCCCACACAGGAGGGGAGCCGCCTCCGTGTACTGCAGGAGGACCTAACCTACAGTAACAATGGAAGCTACTAGCAGCGTTATCGGATGGACCCAGTCCGACCTGTTTGAGCCATCAGAGCCAGAAACTGACTCTGAGTCAGACACTGATAGTGCTCAGCCTCGTTCCTCAGTCCATGTTTTACATTACACACAAACGTCACAACACCCCAGTCTCCATATAATTCCTTGTCATAACTATATTGGTGCACATAAAATATTACCTGTGAATTATCATTGTGCTGTCAGATGGACTCCGCTCAGGGAATGAGGCCAAATCATGTCATGATTAAATGCAATAACATTTGCTAACATTACATGGGCATGACAGGATGCACCATGTAAAATCACTTTCAGGATTTGCACCTTCAGCAAATGCATTTAATTGCCCGTGCACGTTGTGTCAGAGCCGGTGCGCCAGACACATTAACTGTAATAATGAGCCCGAGCCCGATTTAAACCCGACATTTTTTTAATAAGTGGGCTGTTAACAGACGTTCTCAAGCTCCATGTTGCACTAACACTACACAATCAGTGATGCCGGTAACGCGCCACTCTAATCTGACTACTTTTTTCAGTGAGGAGTAATCTAACGTGGTAATATTTCCAAACCACTAATCAGTTTAAAGTTACTTATTCAAATCACTGTGCGTTAATATTATTTTTGTCATTTTCCTTCGTAAAAATATATATTTTTGCTTTCTTCTTGCGTCTCGGGGAGTGACGTCACATGCGCGAGAATTCAGGTTTTCTGCACGAGGACACTCACTCACGTGTAAAACCACGCAGCGGCACAAACAACATGGAGGGAGGAGAGAGATGCACCTATTGTAGCTTTAAATACAATCATTATTTTGAGTTATTACAAAAACACACACACGCACAAATGCTTGATCAAGGGCCGGCTCTCGGGCAGAGAATCTAAAGTCTGGCCGGTGGCGGGGATGAGAGCATCTGTTGTCGGCAGGACGGTCGCAGGCGGGCACATAATGCGGCGTGTAAGCTATTTACTGATTATTAAATAATGCTGCTATCATCCGAAGTAAGCTAGCAAGCTAATACTCTGCTCCAACAACGATCAAACTATTCATTTCATTCGCTTCATCACATTGACGTTACTGTACGTCTGTCTACTTCACGTCTTCCCCTTCTTATCTTATTTTCCTTCAGTGGTAGTGTTGTGTCGGTCGCGAACGTGTCGTTCGAAAGAACAAATCTTTTAAGTGAACGGAATAACTTCATGAACTGATTTGTTCCTTTCTCAGTTCAGTTGAGCTCAGCCTCAAAGCATGCCGGCCAGGAGTGGAACTGCCGCGACTCAGTGTGAGGACTTGATTCACGTTCGCGCTGTGATTCGTTCCTGATTCGCAAACCTACTGCACACAGAGAACTGTCTGAGGACCTGATTCTCGTTCACGGTACTGTGCTGAGAGTGGCGCTGTGTCACTCACTCACTCAGGGCAGAGGAGGTGATTCTCGTTCAGTAACCGTACTGCTTAAACTAGCGCTGTGTTGCTAACATCCGTGTAGCATCATGTTAAGTGATTTTACTGCACAGTAAAAGTCACTCACGTTCGCGAACGTGATTCTCAGACCTGCTGAGGACGTGAATCACGTTCGAGAACGTGATTCTAAGCAGGACGTGTATGGAGTAAGATCGCTCAAAAAGACGTGTCCATGATTCTAACATTCGTATTCGTAATGTTAAACTTTTGTGTGCAAATTAAAAACTTTGTACACAAAATTCTACTGTCATATACACAAGTCTGAGAAATTGTTTGGGTTAGGATTGTTTTTATGTGAGTATGAATCTAAAAGCTGTGAGTGCAAAGTCTTGTGAGCACAACTCTAATTTCTACAACTACGAAGTCCTCACTGTGAAGACGAATTCAAGTTTTTGGGTACGAGTAGAAAAGTGTTGAAATGACGTCACGTAGGTCACAGGCAGGTCACAGGAAAAGTAATCGAACCTCGATCACTCCAAACGGTGCACTCACTACCTGTCCTCTGTGAGGGGGGTGGGTCGAGAGGTGAGCTGCCGGAATCTGACCTGACCGAGACCCCAAGACCAAGAGAGAGAGATTTACTGAAACTGTAGTGGAACCACAAGGTCCAAAAGACAAACCATCCGGAGCCCAGTGAAGGAAAAGAAGGAAAGTAGAGGAAGACATGAAGAAGATAGAGGTACAGTAACGTTAGTGTGATGAAAAGAAAGGAAATTAATAGTAGTTTTAATCATAGTTACCGTTGTTAGCTTGCTAGTTTACTTCGGACGAAAGCAGCATTGTTTAATAATCAATAAATAGCTGAGTCGACGTTTGGTAACATTAATGTTACTCCACCTTAAATTCATCAGGGACGTTTGGAAAGTTAACGTTAGGCCTGTTCAGGTGTTATTTTACAGATGTGTTTCCTGTTTGTATGTCAGTTAAAATGCTAGTAGTTTTCCATCCCCTTTGTAACAGGGTAGATGTAAGCTTACATCAGTGTTAAAGTGTATTACTGTTAATACTCCACATCTTAGCTTTCCCATATCATTCATAGGTGAATGAATATATATGTAGATATAGATATAGATATACACTGCACTTGTACTCTGATTAGACCTAATTGTATTGCAATGACAATAAACTGAATTAATCTCATCACATGTCCATTAGTAGCCTACGTATAGCAACTGTTTAAAGCATGTTTCTTTTCTTCTTTTTAATAAAATGTAACATGCAGTGGTCACATATACTTCTCTTCTCTCTTCAGATGCAGTTTTAAAATATTTCACCAGCCCAGCATCAGGTCCCCCTGTCCTCTACCTCAGCACAGCAGAGAGACACAGCATCAGGACTAAAGGCTGACTGGACATCTCTTCTGACTAGATCACAGGGGACCAGTTCAAATAAAAAGCAGTGACACATTTTCCAAAAACAAAGATGGAGAGTGTCAACATGACTTTTGTAACAGTTTTAGTCAGTGCTGAAAAAATCAAAAGAAGCTGGCTGATATACTCAAACAGAAATGATAGCTTGCTCTGCTTCTGCTGCTAAATGTTTTCTCCAAAAGAATACAGACTTAATAAGGAAGGATTAAACTGGAACAATGCAAGCCACTAGCTGAAGGTTCATGAGGACAGCCAGGAGCACAATACCACATGGCAACATGGAAGGAGTTGGAGGTCGTTTTGCAAAGCAGCTGACAATACATAAGAGAGAGATGGAACTCTGAGGCTGACAGATAATATGTTTACACAATGCCTTATTTATATTGTATTCTTATCACTTGTTTCTTTCGGCGGTTTTTATTTGGTGTGATATTTTTGACTAAAAATACATAAAATCTTGAATACATACATGTAGTCTCTGTGTGAGTGTATGAACACTGATTGTGAATTTGATGGCTATGATCTTGCCAAGGGCACCAAATGACTCATGGCCGGCACTGTGGGTGGAGCTGCCAGCTCAGGTGAAGCATCACAGGTAAAGTCAATAAAGTACGTATCCAATATTTATTTAATAAAATGGTACCATGTCAAATGATATGCAGTTCATGGAATTACAGACTTTCTGCTTTAGCTTGCAAGCTAAACTGACATAAATCTGTCCATCATATAAATCCGCTTTCTGTTCCTCTTTGCTAACCCTCCTCTCGGTCATGTGCGTTTGTCTACAAGGTAGCCAGCAGGAAATCAATCAGTGGATCGATGGATTATCATACACACATTATGATGTGTATATTGTGTAGTCGTATCTGTCATAAACAAGAGATTACGGGTCACGGGGTGCGTTTGTGTTGCGGTGCTGCAGAGACAAGAGCTGGGACACCGGGTCGGAGGCTCCATTCTCCATGTAACCAGTTACAAGTCGTTAATTTAATCAGCACTTTTACTCTGAAGCTGTTAAATTAACGCCAAAATAAACCATAAGGCAAATGTGCTCCTCTGATCAGAGCGGCGTCTATAGCAACTGTCTGTTTTACAGAAATTGACACAATTTATCGATAAAGTCGTATTTTGATCAACATTATGGCTCAAATTGATGATTTCATATTTTGCAGGTCAGTGCTCATTAACTAGTACAAGCCAACGTCTAATGCTAGTAATAGTAGTAGTAGTTTTATGCAACATTTTTCCCATTCATTCTTACGGGGAATTTTTCAAATTTCACTCTGCTATAACTTCAGCATGCCTTCAGCTATTGGAACCGTTCAGCTATCAAAATGTTCAGCTTTTTCAGCTCTTTCAGCCTTCGTGTTGGGTGTCAGGTGGTGGTCTTATTTCAGATGTGGGACTTTCAGTTTTCGATTTAGAAGCCCCAGAGCGACACAAACTTAACCACCTGGTCCATAAGCCACAATGTTAAATTTGAGGCTAAATTTCTGGAGGATCGCTGACGGTACCTGATTTGTCTCTCGCTCCTGTGCCCTCATTTCTGACTCGACAGAAATAAAAACGACATGAGCGAGTTCAGCCATGTCTCCTCTCATTCACCATATAAATATTTTGGCCATAACCATTACAGTTTTTTCTAAAATCGCAGGGGTTTGGGAGGCGTTTTACCATTCATTCTTATGGGATCCCTTCATGTCTGTCTCTGTTACTTCCCCAGCATGTGTATCTTAACAATGCGTACGTATTGCGTGAGCTAGAGTGTGGGGAATTTTGTGTACAACATTTTTATTTGCACACACATGTTTAAGATTACGAATACGACTGCTAGAATCATGGACACGTATTTTTGACAGCGATCTTACTCCATAGTATGACTTGAATCACGTTTGCGCAGTCATTCACATTCGCGAACGTGATTCACGTTCACGCTGATTCAGTGACAGCGCTGCGTGAACGTGATTCACGTCCTCAGCAGGTCGTTCGCCGAAAGACTGATTCACTCATGATTCGCGTCGCTGAGAACGTGAATCTCATTCACCTACTGTGCTGAATGTGGTGCTGTGTCACTCACTCAATCACTCAGGGCAGAGGGGTAGGAGAGGAGAGATTCACCTTCAGTAACCGTACTGCTAAAATTAGCACTGTGTTGCTAACATCAGTGTAGCATCATGTTAAGTGATTTTACTGCACAATAAAAGTCACTCACGTGCATTTGCCTGTACTGCCTATGCCCAGGGCCGGCTCTGGTTGTGTGTTAAAACAAGTCCTCATCTACTTCACTTGTTTAGGAAAATGCTGCGATGATCCAGAAATGTTTTGTGGAATGCAGAAATGTTTTGTGGAATACAAAACATTTCTGTACTACTACACTACTACTAAAATGCACCCATGTTTCCCTCAGCATGTGGGTGAGTAGATAGTCACTAAATTGTAATTTTTGGGTGAGCTTTATCTTTACCTTCTGATGTGAATTGATCTGATATGGGAAGAACTGTGTGGTAGAAGTAGGATGAGGTGCCAAAGATAATAGGGCACAAACAGACAGGTTATGTAGCAGATTCATTCTACTGCACTTTTCAATGACACTGGACTGTAGATAAGGTCACTGCTTGTCCTGTAAAAGGAGCAACACACCTGCAGAGAAGATGAGCAAAACAGGTTGTAATGAACAGTGAGATGTTTTTAAATTCAAAACTCGTATCTTAACTATCAAGAGAATGTTTCTTTTGTGACAGATAAAACCATGAACTATTTTCTTTTTAAAACAACAAGCACCCTGTCCAGATGTGTGTTCATGAAGGACCTCATCAGTCATTGTAACAAGCAGATTGAGAAAATGTTTTCAGGATCTTAAAATACACTTTAGTTAATGTGTATTTCAGCATGTAAACAGATCTGTGCCCTGACAGGACTTTTTTTCCCATATATCACATGTGCTCATAAGATTCCCTCCTCAACTACCCAACTTCCCCCTTTAGGTCTGAGCAGCTGGACTTCAGTTGGAATAAGTTAATCTAGACTTACAGCTGAACTATTAATTGTTTAACAGAGTGGACTGTCTGTCTGTCTGTACTGTTTAAATTTCAGTTTCAGTGTAATTGAGACAGCCAAGAAATATTAGATCATTCAACAGTCGACAGTCTTTATTTTCATGATGGAGGTCAAACTGCACACCAAGACTTGTAAATGGATTCAATGACAAACATTTGGTATCTTCACAATAAGGTTTTCATTAAACCAAACTTATCTGATGGATTTTTTCTTTTCAATGGTTGCTGGCTCAGTGGTTTGTGTAAACATGTAGTCTACAGGACATTTTTTCCTCTCACTTTGTGTAGTTAAGAAGTGAATGTGGCAGCCAAACTCAGAGAAGATACAAGAAATACATTCACATGCTCACTGACAGCCTCGTCACTCTGACTGACTGTCGCTCCACAGGTTTGTCACTGAGGACAACGCTAAGATAAACCACAGACCAGTGCTGGTGCATGCAGCTGATGACAAAAAGTCCAACATGTTTGTGTTTTCACAAGTAGATTGTCACTGAACCTAAAACAGGAGGTTAGTGTGATGAGTTTATATTGTGTAGTCCAACACTCATAAATAAGATGCATGAACACGTTCTCTAAAGGGTGTTCCTTTTCTTTTTTTTCTTTTTTTTGTGCACTTCAATAAGGAAGTGAACGTGGCAGACAAACTCTGGGAATATACAGGAAACACATTCACATGCACACTGGCAGCCTCGTTACTCTGACTGATTGTCGCTCTGCAGGTTCTTCACTTTGGACAACATGACTGACAGTAAGCTAGTTTCTATCTTCAGGGCTGATCACTGCACATTACGCCTAAAGATATAACAACTTGAACTGTTTTGTGGTGGATAATTTTTTACAGTACAGAGGCACTTCACTAAGGCTGCCATGACATTCTCCTCCTTTTTCTTTTCCTATATAATGTGAATCATAATGCTCTTATATTTAAAAGCTATACTGATGTCTGACACCGATTAGGTTCAGCTCTGTTTGGTACAAGCTGACTTCTACACTGTGAGCATTTTGCTGAGTGTGAAAATTCGAGGGTGTGACTCTGATTGACTCTGTTCTAATATTAACAAAGATCCTCGGAGCCCAAAAAATCAGTTGCTTTTTCCCGGTAGTAAATAAAAGTGTGAAAACATTCAGGCGGCAGCTTCTCAGTTTTAGGTGGTGCTGATCGTCACTTTCACGTTTCATGTTAATATGTGATCAGTGTTGCTACTTTAAAGCGGCTGCTTTGTCACATCATTGCAGCAGTAATCTGGTGATTTTTTACCAATAAGGATTTCTATTGTAATTGAGCTCATGTGTAATTTAATAAAAAGCAACCGAATGACAAACGTACAGTCTGAGTGATAGACATTATTTTCTTTCAGTGTCGAACACAATGAGAATTGTCATGTTGGGAGAAACTGGAGCTGGGAGAAGCAGCCTGGCTAACACCATATTTGGAGAGAAACTCTTCAAGATCAGCCACACTCTCAGCTCTGAGACTAGACAATGTCAAGCAGAAACCAGATCTGTCAATGGAAGAAGCATCACTCTGATCGACACTCCTGGTTTCTTTGACACAAACAGATCTGAGGAGGAGCTGAAGCCTGAGATAGTGAGCTGTATCACAGAGTGTGCTCCTGGGCCTCATGCTTTTCTCATTGTGCTCAAAGTGGATGTATTCACAGATCAGGAGCAGGTTGGAATGAACAAAATACAACAATACTTTTCTGATGAAGTCTTTAAATATGCAACAGTTGTCTTCACTCATGGTGACCAGCTCCCTGAGGCAGAGACGATTAAGGAATTTGTCTGCAAGAATACAATTCTGTGTGATCTGGTGAAGAAGTGTGGAGGACGGTGCCACGTTGTTGACAACAAATACTGGAGAGAAAAACCAAAGAATGAATACAAGAGCAACCAGTTCCAGGTGGAGGAGCTTTTCAAGGCGATACACAAGATGGTGACGGAAAACAATAGAGGCTGCTACACCAATGAGATGCTGCTCAGAGAGCGGGCCAAGCGAGGAGTGTTTAAGAAGTGTTTGATCAGATTGGTAGTCATTGGAATAGGTGCATTGTTCGGATGTGCTGTTGGTGTCGCCTTAAGTTTTGCATTTTCATTGCGATTCAGCACAGTTGCAGGTGGTGTAGTAGGAGCAGTGATAGGAGGTGTTACAGGATATATTAAAGGTAAAGGAGCAGACACAGCAGAGGAACCTGCGGTTGTCAAGAATAAAGAATCAGTTTTAAGTGAAGCAAATTCATCACAGCCAAAGTTTAAACATTGTTGAAACCTGTAATGAGCCGTGAGATGTGAGAGAGCTGGAGAGAATTCTTTATGAACAATCTCTGATCAGAGTTGGATCTTTAACCATTGATCTTATTGTGTGTATTCAGTTGTTGTTTGTTATAGGTTGTACTTTTTCTGAGCTTCAAACTTGTATTTGCTTATTTCTGTTTCACAAGCTAACCACAGCACCGGGCTGTCAGTTCTGTCAACTCAGAAAAACAACTTACACCGTATTCTGGTTTGATTACAGTATCTTTAAAGTTCTTTTCTATGAATATTGTTAAAAATGTTTGATCTTTGTGATTAGTCTCTTTCTAACACTGACCAGAGTGATGTATGTACACATTTGTTACATGCTTCTGATGATGAGGTTAAAGTTGCGGTTCCTTTGGAAATAAAATGTATCATCACACATGAACAATCAATAAAAACCTATGAAAAATGATGATTGATTGATTTACTTTTGACTTGAATGATGGGGTGTTTTGGGTTTGTTTTGTTCTAAGGTAACTACCACAAAGGTTTACCTGTTTTGGGTGATAATCAAAGGAACCTAAAAATACTCACACAAATACTCAAACTTAGCAGTTAAATATATTCACCTTGAATATTCCCTTTTTGACCCAATATCGGTTACTGTTTTCACTGAAACACAAATAATATTTACTTGTTTTCTGGGAATCAACACAAACAGCACATTACAGGGTTTCTCAGTCTTTGGTGCTTTTCTCACATCACTATTAACATTTGCACAGCAGTTAGTGCATTTCTCAAAACAATTAGTGCAAACTGCAAAACCTAGTGGATAACCTGCAAAACCACGTCACTTGCTCAAAATGGATAGTCCATTCCTCAAAAGCAAGTATTCATGTCAATGAAACTGCCAGTGTCATCAAAATGAGAAGTCTTGACACCATTGTTTATGAACAAGATAGTCAAATGGCTTTGTCATGTTTTCATTATAACAGTTTATTCTCTCAGTGTTTTCCAATGCAAAGAAAAGGTCAGAACTCGGTGACACTACCTGAAAATGCTCAAGACAGCACTATATACTACTTCAGTCAAGTTACACATTCCTGTATTTCGGGGAGTAAGTGAGTACAAGACACTGAATATGTACGTTTCACGTTTACTGTATATGCTCTTTGTAATTCTACAGCATTCTGCAAAAGAAAAATACACTACAGTCACTTATTTAGAACAAACATAAGAAACACCCTTTTGGTAGAGCTGTGCACAGATGTGAACAATATAATTACATATTGTAACTGAACATAGGTAAATCATTCTGGCACATCCAGACAGCCCTCTTCCACCTCTGTGTGGTTGTCTTTCAATCCAACGTGGTGCAGAGTAAAATTACAGTAATGTAAATGTAAAATGTAAAATGGTACACACTATGTCCTGCTCGGTTCATATATGCTCGCCAAGTGAGGGTTCATGGGATTTATCCCTGATATGAGTGACTGTGAACAAGTGGCTTGTCATTGGTTACAACTAGTACTTCACTCACCTCCTCGTGAATGAAAGCTGAAGTTCACCTGAGAGTAATTGTTCAATTTAGGAGACATTTCCAGGAAAAAGTTTTTGCTTGACAGAATTTGATAACTAGTTCAACAATTTTGTATGTAATGACTCAAGCAATGAAAATGAAGACTATTAGTTTTATTGGGAGCGACTATTCAGCATCCATCAGTATAGTTCATTTTGACTGACATGACATAAGCAAATGATAATGTTATAAAACAGCAGAGAATTGTATGAAAGTAACTGATACATGTCCAAAAGCATTTGCAGTTTGTCCAGAGGAAGGAGAAATTGCTACTATGATATGCACAAATGACTAAATGTTGTGGAGGTTGAACTAATAGTTATAAGAATTTCATTTTGATCTGAGAAAAGCACCAAAGCGACTGAGAAAAACTGTAACACAAAATATAGCTCTGAAATAAAATGTTAGCTTTGAAAAACACTAATACCTTTGTTAAAATTAACAAATACTTATCTCAAAGAATAAGAAAAATTACTTTGTATAAATTAAAACATTTGACCACAGAACTTAAATTATTATCTCATCTCTTCAAGCAGAACTCCTTATGTTCCCCTTTTTCTCAGTCTTAAGTAGATGTTGACATATTTCACAGGACAAAGTGAAAACTTTGACCTGCTGGTGGAGCTAAATTAATAGTCAGAGACCCCGGTGATACTACTACTGTTGTGTCGAGCCTTCTTACTGTTCCAAAAATAGCGATTTTGATGCTAGCTTATCATGCCCCTAGCACTCCCGTTTAAAATGAACGTGCCCAAAACCGAGACTATGGTAAATCTTAAAAGTGCCTCTTTCATCGCAATTATGCTTTTACACAAAGGTTTGACTCATATTCAATCCCAAATAAAGCCACGGTTGCTTTTTGGCAAGAGTTTTGCTTTAAGGCAGGAACACACCGGCCCAACCGTTGGACGTCTGGGACATTTTGGGAGACTCGGACGAGATCGGGAACAAATATGTTCGGTGTGTTCAGCTGCGTCGGAAGCTTTCAGAGCCGCGCGGACGTTATCTGCTCCGATTCAACATGCAAAGTCTGAGGAGGTGGGCTGTCGGACGTCGGAGCCATTGGATTCTCTGATTGGCGGTGAGCTAGCAAATCAGCACAGTGTGTGGGAGGGGCGGATGTGACGATGGTTACGTCATGGTATCATAACGAGCCCGAGAGCACACAACGCGAGTGTCAGCCAAACCATAGTCATCTTTCACGTATGCCAAGTATTTAGTTCACAAACGTCTTCTCGGGTCAGACGAATACTGAATCACTACTGTGTGTGCTTTGTTTTTCCATGCACTTCGTTCCTCACTTTGTTCCGTCATTTCCTGTTTTCGTGTTTTGGATTACTGGCATGACACTAGCGCCACCCACTGTTAAGGAGGCTTATTGCAGCTTGCGCAGGCGCAGAACGTACACGCTACAGTGGAATAGGCAGCATGTTAAAGCGGTGTGTTCAATGCGACTTTACTGCTGAACGGGTCAGGCGAGTGTGTGGGGGCCTTTAAAATCAATTGACACTTGCCCTTCTTAAATAAAAAAGGCGGAACATTTGCTCCAAGGTCAGGGTGGCAATGTGCCGGCCTGTCTTTCTAAAATGGAGGTGTAATATTCCTCCTTTTCCAAAAGCCGCCAATGGGGTAATTGTAAACATGGGACGTGACGTGAAGCTTGATGTTGGGCTGTGAGCGGTGACAATGAATTTGTCTTCAAAATAAGAGCTTTACATTGCACCCCATTTGAGTTTAGAACTGGGTTCTTAGCGGGGGGCTTTTAATTTGAAAGTAGCGACCGTTCCTAGCTTGTCACTACAACAACAAGCGGACACAACCAAACAGCTACAGAGACTGAGGAGACGCTGCATCTCCTGGATCTCAGCGGCTGTCCAGTTGCTCATCTTGATATCCGCGGATGAAGTGATGAACTGATTGCTGTGATCAGCAAATTGACGGCTTGCTGCCATGTCTAAAAATGTCTGCTGACTTACTCTTATTCAGTGTGGGAAAACCTTTTGCTAATAATACTTTTATACTTTTTTTCACAGTTACTTTAGAAATGCTTAAATTGCAAAGCTTTTACTTCTCATTTAGCAGTTTTAAAATCTGTTTTTTAAAACATGTTTAACCACAGCATAGACGGTTGCTACAAATTCAGACTACTATACAGCCTATTTTATCAGAATAAGGTGCCGTGGCTGCCAGATTTTGGGATGCAACACCAATTAATATTGATACTAATCAATCGCCATTGCTCAACATTGTCATGTAATTAGAGCTCTCAATGGACCTGAAAATTCCATTGAGAACTCAATGGCATTGCTTTGGTTAGATAAAGATGGCAGCACATAAAAACATTAGCTGAAGAAGACACTGAAGAAGAAGGGAATCTTTATGATGAAGACGTTCAGGAAAACCACAACCATTCATTTTTGACTATTTTCACTTTTCCCTCATGTAGGTGAAGATTTTACTCAGTGTAACAATGAATACTTTATGAATCAGGATTATACTCAATGAGGTCATGGGGAGTTGGATTTGTCACATAAAGCTTCTTTACAATGGGAGGATGAGTAGGATAAAAATCCATGGCTTTATGTGGTGTATTTAACAGACTCCCTATAATCTTTAGTTCATTTTATTTTGAATTTTTTCACGAGTAGTAGACGTTTTGTGCACTACGAAACTTCAGCCATGAAAGTGAGTAGATAATGGCTGACTTCTGATTTCCGGTGGGCTTACCTATTATAGCTAAAGTGGTTGTTGGGTTAGAGATTCTCTATGACTTTATGGTGTTTCAGAGGGGTATGCTACCAATCTTATATGTGCATTTCACTTTTGTTTTAGTTTCATCACAACATCAAAATTTAGGAGACAAGGAGGGCATATAATGAAACACAACTGAGCTGCATAATGACAACTGTGAAAGCTTGAATCACTGCTTAAAAGAGACTTCAACAGAAGACTGTTGTTAATTTTGTTTTTGTTGCAGCTTTGTGGGAATACGATATCAAATCAATGGTGTACTGTTTAATGGTGATGATTGCATGTTTTCTGTTAACATGTGACCTATTGCCATAAATGAATTGCACAACATTAAAAAAACAAAAAAGCTAATTGGTCACATATCTTAATTCATTCACATTCACATGTAATATTAAAGTGTAAGACCAACAACACTGTTTTTCTTGTAGATAAATTCTATTTTAAGACAAAAAAAACTACAATTATTTACGAACAACTCACTTGTTCAGACCTCACCTCGATCCTACATAGAATGACTCCCTCCCATCCCGTGAGATGACAGAGTCACTTTCAATACTAAAGGTGTGTTGATGTCTTTTCAAATCAATTTGGGATCTCGGGGTGTCCAGAGACTACGATTACACCGGAAGAGCTGTTTTTTTGTTGTTGTGTCAAATCCCAATCTACATCATTTTTTTAGAATGCTACAGCACTTTTGTAGTGAGGCTTCAAAAATGTTTTGGAGACTACAAAACTTCACCTGATTCTCCATCAGCATGAGGGTGAGACTGAAGTTTTACCTTTAGGTTTTATGTATGTGTGTAAAAGCAGCCTTACATCTCAATTCCTAACTGTCATTTGTATTTTGTAATATTCTTAAAGACAAGAAAAAACTTCAAACCATTCCTTCACTTATGAGAAAGAAGTAATCTGGCTCCTGGCCAAACTTTAAACATGAAGGCATTTTAGTTTTCAGTCTGTGTGCTTGTACAGTGGATTCCCAGCAGTTGTGTACAGATGCTGCAACACAAACAGATAAAACAAATTCCTTTCAGCTTGTTCTGTTTCAGACAAAACACTCCACCTGACAAAGATATGAACAGGTGCAGCATCACCTCTATTGTCGCTGCATATTTACCTGTTGTGTACAGAAAAGGTTTTGGCACAACATGTCTTATAACAACCCCGTCAAAAAGGCAGCAAAGATAAAAGGGTGGAGTACCCAACTATCGTCGGCTTTTACAGCCTGATCGTTCTAAAGATAGAAACACCCGTTGCCAATTAAAACAGCATTCTTTTGAACCTGTACCCTGTAAGCCACAGTCACCACCCTAAACAGCTATGAAAGGGTGCAGCCACCACCCTCCCCAAACCTTCCATCCAAATCAAAGTTTCAGTTACGAGAAAAAGAGCTAGCAACTACAGCTTTTGAAGGGGGATGGTACTGTATATCTAACTAGACTTTTCTTATAAAAACATTTAGATAGATGAATGCTATGATTAACAAACAGTCACATGATTTCAAGAGAGAGACGATCTAAAGCGAAGCATAAATTAACATGTGCCTTAATAAGAATAAAAAAATATATAAAAGTGCCTGATTCATGTCCCTGAACCTTTCCTCTTCATTCATAAAATGACAACAACACCAAAAAATGGAAAAACATTGTGAGACATACTTTTTCATTCTTTGTTATTATCTTTGTTCAGCTTTTGCTTATAATGCCCATGTTTTATTTGTAATTCTGGAGCTGCTTTGTATGTGCAGAGGTGTGTCTGTTGTTTGCCTGTACTGCAAATTTCAATAAAGCTGCAATGCAATGATGGAATCACTAAGGTATGAGGAGCGTTTCACTATTTCAGCTGGTTGAGATGAACGTAACATTTTTTAATTGTTACATGTCTTTAAACAAACAATGTAATGCTTTATAAAAAAATGTTTAAGAAATGATGAGGTAATTTCGAGTGATACAGGGCTTTATTGTTTGTATTGGATTCGGTGTGTGTCATTCTAGTTCACTATTTTCTTTTAAATATGCAACTGTGGTCTTCACTCATGGTGATCTAGTGAAGAAGTGTGGAGAACGGTGCCACATATTTGACAATAAATACTGGAAAGAAAAAACAAAATGAATACAGGAGCAACCAGTTCAAGGTGGAGGAGCTGCTCAAGACGATAGACAAGATGGTGACGGAAAACAATGGAGGCTGCTACACCAATGAGATGCTGCAAGCAGTGGAGGAAATGCAGGAGGAGGAGCAGCAACCAGAATATTTGTAGTGGCAGTCGCTTCAGTAGGAGGACTGATAGGAGGTGTTCAAGGATATCATGCATCATGTTTGATGTTTACCATGATCATCACCTTAATTAGCATATTAGCATTTGATTATTTACACAACATAAAATACAGTTAAGGCAGATGTCATTAGTTGTCATAATAAAAAGTCATAATAAAAAGTCATGATAAAAAGTATTGGATGAATTGAGGTGTATGACATGACAAGGAGTCATAAAGTCAGCAGCATTTACTGTCTGAAAACCATAAAAGTTGTACAAAATTTCACCTAACGAAAATAAGTGAAAACAGCTGACTCAGTGAAAGAGAGACAATGAGGGCCTGAGAGAGGGTGAGGTAGAGACTGAACTGAACCTGTGTTACCATGTTTTATCAACCTCTAGATGGCAGCGCATAGCAACATTTTTTTATTCAGTTAAGATGTGAATACTTTATAAATCAGGATTAAAATCATGAAAGGTCCTTATGATGGACTTCATGACATGTGAGTATAATTGAAATCTATGACTTTATGTATGTGTGCAAGGCTGCCAGCGTGCATATGAATGTATTTCATGTATCTTCTCTCTCTGGCTGTGTTGGGAGTTACAGATGAAGTCCTTGACTGTGGATTTCAAAATTGACTCTGAGTTGAACTCAGTTTCCCAGAATTCTTCCATCTTCCCACCTAGGTGCAAATTCAACTCCCACGGGGCTGCCTGCCTTCAGGATCTCTTCTTCTGAATTTCTTCCTCTTGTTAACAAGTATTTTAAAACATTTAAAATAATGTCATTTGGGCAAATTAAGTTTTTAGTCAAGCAAAAAATTATTTTGAATTTGAATTCAAGTGATGAAATGTGGTTCCACAATGTGTTGTTGTGACTTTCATAATGCAATAATGAAGACATTTGCAACATGCCTTTGTTGCTCCATTAATCATCCTGTAGGGAGATGAACTGTGTGGTAAAAGTAAGATGAGGCGCCAAAGACAACA
This sequence comes from Diplodus sargus, assembly GCA_903131615.1. Lineage (NCBI taxonomy): Eukaryota > Metazoa > Chordata > Actinopteri > Spariformes > Sparidae > Diplodus > Diplodus sargus. The sequence continues at coordinate 70,012 of CAEMYA010000634.1, forward strand.
GGAAACATACAGACAGGTTTTTATAGTAGATTCATTCTACTGCACTTTTCACTGACACTGGACTGTAGATAAGGTCACTGCTTGTCCTGTAAAAGGAGCTACACACCTGCAGAGAAGATTAGCAAAACACAGGTTGTAATGAATAGTGAGATGTTTTTAAATTCAAAACTCATATCTTAACTATCAAGAGAATGTTTCTTTGGTGCCTGATAAAAGAATAAGAAAAAGTTGAAGAAAAAAAAACAACAACAGGCAAAGTTGATTGCTTTGACAAAGAAAGAAATACGAAATTGCAGCAGCAGCTGGTCAGCATTAGTGACAGCTGTTGTGCTGTTTCGGCATCACCCTGTCCAGATTTATGTTCATGTAGGACGTCATCACTCATTGTAACAAGCTGATTGAGAATTAAGAAATAATTAAGAGACGTCACTACAGCAGCAGCTGGTCAGCATTAGTAACAGCTGTTGTGTTGGTTTAGCATCACCCTGTCCAGGTTTATGTTCATGTTGGACCTCATTAGTCATAGTAACTAGCTGTTTCACAAAATGTTTTCAGGACCTTAAAATACACTTTAGTTAATGTGTAT
>CAEMYA010000634.1:70770-95780 GCA_903131615.1 Diplodus sargus
CCCATGAAGCCTCACTTGGCGAGCATATATGAACCGAGCAGGACATAGTGTGTACCATTTTACATTTTACATTTACATTACTGTAATTTTACTCTGCACCACATAGGATTGAAAGACAACTTCGCAGAGGTGGAAGAGGGCTGTCTGGATGTGCCAGAATGATTTACCTATGTTCAGTTACAATATGTTCTGCTATATTGTTCACATTTGTGCACAGCTCTACCAAAAGGGTGTTTCTTATGTTTGTTCTAAATAAGTGACTGTAGTGTATTTTTCTTGAAACGTACTCAGTGTCTTGTATTCACTTACTCCCCTAACTACAGCAATGTATAACTTTACTGTAGGTTTCAAATGACTGTACAAGTAGTGTATAGTGCTGTCTTGAGCATTTTCAGGTAGTGTCACCGAAATCTGACCTTTTCTTTGCATTGGAAAACACTGAGAGAATAAATTGTCATAATGAAAACAGGACAAAGCCATTTGACTGTCTTGTTCATAAACGATGGTGTCAAGACTTCTCATTTTGATGACACTGGCAGTTTCATTGACATGAATACTTGCTTTTGAGGAAGAGACTATCCATTTTGAGCAAGTGACCAGCTTTTGCAGGTTATCCACTAGGTTTTGCAGTTTGCACTAATTGTTTTGAGAAACGCACTAACTGCTGTGCAAATGTTAATAGTGATGTGAGAAAAGCACCAAAGCGACTGAGAAAAACTGTAACAGAGTGGACTGTCTGTCTGTCTGTCTGTACTGTTTAAATTGACAGCTTCAGTCGAATTCAGACAGCCAAGAATCTTACATCATTCAAATCAAATCAATATTATATATGTAGCCTAAAATCACAATCACATTGCCCCAATGGGCTTTACATCCTCTGTCCTTAGACCCTCAATTCGAGTGAGGAAAAACTTGCCTTGTTAATGGAAAAAAAGGCCCTTTAACAGGGTAAAAAAAGATGGAAGAAACCTCAGGAAGAGCCACAGAGGAGGGATCCCTCTTCCAGGATGGGCAGACATGCAATAGATGTCGGGTGTACAGAAAAGAGCAACAAATCGCAGTTTACAAGTTACATTAACAGAAAGTCTGATACAAGTTATATGTTCAACAGTAGACAGTATTTATTTTCATGATGGATTTCAAACTGCATACCAAGACTAAAGGCATTCAATGAAGAACATTCAGTATCTTCACGATAAGTTAAACCAAAGATATGTGATGGATTTTTTCTTTTCAGTGGTTGCTGGTTCAGTGGTTTGTGTAAACATGAAGTCTACAGGACATTTTTTCCTCTCACTTTGTGCAGTTAAGAAGTGAATGTGGCAGCCAAACTCAGAGAAGATACAAGAAATACATTCACATGCTCACTGACAGCCTCGTCACTCTGACTGATTGTCACTTCATTGAGTACTTCAGTTAGGACAAAGGTAAGATAAACCACATACCAGTGCTGGTACATGCAGCTGTTGAAAAGAAGTCCGACATGTTTGTGTTTTCATAATCAGATTATCATTGAACCGAAAATAGGTGCATGAACACGTTCTATAAAGGGTGTTTCTTTTTCTTTTTTTTATGCACTTCAATCAGGAAGTGAACGTGGCAGACAAACTCAGAGAAGATACAGGAAACTCATTCACATGCACACTGACAGCCTCGTTACTCTGACTGATTGTCGCTCTGCAGGTTCTTCACTGTGGACAACATGACTGACAGTAAGTTAATTTCTTTCTTCAGGACTGATCACTGCACATTAAGTCTAAAGATACAGAAATTTGATCAGCAGCTGTTTTGTGTTGAATCATTTTTTACAGTGCAGAGGCACTTCACTATGGCTGCCATGACATTCTCCTCCTTCTTTTTCTTTTCCTATATAATGTGAATCATAATGCTCTTATATTTAAAAGCTATACTGATGTCTGAGACCGATTAGGTTCAGCTCTGTTTGGTACAAGCTGACTTCTACACTGTGAGCATTTTGCTGAGTGTGAAAATTCGAGGGTGTGACTCTGATTGACTCTGTTCTAACGTTGACAAAAGTCTTCGGAGCCCAAAAAATCAGTTGATTTTTCCCGGTAGTAAATAAAAGTGTGAAAACATTCAGGCGACAGCTTCTCAGTTTTAGGTGGTGCTGATCGTCACTTTCACCTGTTAATATGTGAACGTTGTTGCTCCTGTAAAGCAGCTGAATTATCAAACATTTGCAGTAGTAATGTGGTGATTTTTGACATGTGAGGATTTTTATTGTAACTGAGCTTATGTGTAATTTCTTATACTCAAAAACAACCGAATGACAAATGAACAGTCTTAGTGATGGACATTATTTCTTTCAGTGACGAACACAATGGGAATTGTCATGTTGGGAAAAACTGGAGCTGGGAGAAGCAGCCTGGCTAACACCATATTTGGAGAGGAAAGCTTCAAGATCAGCCACACTCTCAGCTCTGAGACTGGACAATGTCAGACAAAAACCGGATCTGTCAATGGAAGAAGCATCACTCTGATCGACACTCCTGGTCTCTTTGACACAGACAGATCTGAGGAGGAGCTGAAGCCTGAGATAGTGAGGTGTATCACAGAGTGTGCTCATGGGCCTCATGCTTTTCTCATTGTGCTTAAAGTGGACATATTCATAGATCAGGAGCAGGTTGGAATGAACAAAATAGAAGAATACTTTTCTGAGGAAGTCTTTAAATATGCAACAGTTGTCTTCACTCATGGTGACCAGCTCCCTGAGGCAGAGACGATTAAGGAATTTGTCTGCAAGAATACAATTCTGTGTGATCTGGTGAAGAAGTGTGGAGGACGGTGCCACGTTGTTGACAACAAATACTGGAGAGAAAAACCAAAGAATGAATACAGGAGCAACCAGTTCCAGGTGGAGGAGCTTCTCAAGACGATAGACAGGATGACTGAGGCAAACAAAGGAGGCCGCTACACCAATGAGATGCTGCAGGCTTCTGAGAAGAAAATACAAGAGGAAGAGCGCAAACTGTCATCTGCAGAAGTGTCAAAGGAAACAATCAGACAGCAGGCTAAAATTATGTTGGCTGTGATCGCCTTGACTGCGAGCCCAGGAGTCACAACAGCAGCTTTGATGGGACTTTTCCTCAGTGAGAAAGTATTGAGCGAGACAATGGCATTAGCACTAAGAGTAGCAAAGGGAGCAGCAAGAGGAGCAGAAGCATCGCAAAATACAGATTCCTGAATAATGTAGCTTGAAGTGTTTTTACCACGTTGTGCACGTTCTTTCACCTAAATGCTAGTATTTAACCCAGCAACGCCAAAAAAGCTGCAAGATGGTATTCTTAATTGTATTTTAGAGCTATTTCCTGGAAAACAATAAAAACTCATCCTGCACTTGGCGCTGTATAATAGTTTTATGTCAAGAAAAGGATCTGTTAATTTTCATGATGCTGCCATGGATGGACACTGTCAGGGGAGTCTTTTTTGTGGACTGGGCCTCAGATTACTGTTAAAAAAACACAACTTTGTATTTGTTTTTTCAGTGCTTTAGATGAAACTGGGTCATGTTTTATGAAAAAATAGTGTTTTGTTCATTGACTTTCAGCTGCTTTGTCTCATCTCTGGTCAGATAGCTTTACTTGTTGGTAAAGCATCCACTAAGTGCAGCGTGTGTGTTTCTAGTGTTCCTTTATTATTTTGATATGCAAGCAGAACATATCAAAATAATAAAGGAACATTCTCTAATGCTCATTTATTTTTTTGATATGTTGTGCTTGCATATGAAACCTAACAAATACAGATGCAACATTAGTATGTGTGTTGGGTTGGAAATTATGCCTGTGGGCGTCCAGCATGGTTTCTCAGTTAAGGAGTTCATGGATGTGCATAGAGTGGGAATGTTCATTAACTGAGGTCACATGTAACCTTGTGACTACTAAAATTGTGTGTGTTGATTTCTGCTACTATAAAGGATGAGGAGAGACCGCCTCTCTTCAGTCATCATATATGCGCTGCTGATGAGTGACTCCTGCTTGTAAGCAATAAAGAAATTTGATTGAAGATTTAAGTGATATTTCACTGAACTTTTTTTTTTTTAAATACAGGTGCAAATCAATACTGCAGACAAGGAATATAGACATACACATACATGTCTACAAGTCTACAAGAAATAACAAGAAACAACAAAAAAAGAGAAGAAAAAAATAGATAGATAGATAGATAGATAGATAGATAGATAGATAGATAGATGTTTCCCTTTTAAATAAGTCCTAATGCACCTTGAGGTCTATCTTGTGACTTGTTGTTGTTATTTATCTATTTATTTCTATTATTGAAAATGGTTTTTAAACCTATTTATTGTCCCTTGTCGTATCTTATCTGCTTTTAACCCTGCTCAGTGAACATTGGAAGTACCCATGTCTGTCCCGTACTGTGTGTTAACTCGTCTTCTGTTTGTCCTGTCATCAATGTTTGTGTGACGCCCTCTCCTGCTACTGCACAACAAATCTACCCACGGGTATTAATAAAGTAAACTGAACTGAACTGAACTGAGATAACAATAATTATACATATAAGCAGTTGAACACACTCCAACCATTACACAAATTGATATCATTACTATGTACAATTGGCAGAGACAAATCATAACTAAAACAATGGGGGAAAAAATGAAAAAAATAAATAAATAAATAACACACAACACCTCAAATGTGTTCTTTGTCCAACTCTCATCTGCACTACACAAGTGACTGATTTTCAGAACCCCACCTTCTCTGAAGTTAAGGTTCGCCCAGGGTGTCATGCAAGCTAGAACCGCCACTAATTATTAGTATTAATACGTATACTGATGCCCGTATGGTGCTATTGTGTGAAAACAAGTGCAACATGTGTTGATCAATCCTGCAGCGTTCAGCCAGGAAACAAGTCAGACAGGTAGAGAGAAAACAAAGCAAGAGCCAACTCTGAGCAGGAGAGCAACAGAAAAGACTCACCTCGAGACGTCGCGTGGAGTGATTTTTATAGCTTTCGACACCATGGACGGTAAGTTACACTTATTTTTTCAATCAGCTATTTTGTCAATAATGACCACCAAATACTGTTGTCCAAACAAATGTGGCATTCTTAAAACTCAAATTAAGTATTTCAAAAGACATTTTTTTTGCTGTCTTTTAATATATTTTATTCAGACAGGTTTACATGATTTAAGCTCTGACAGAACCTGATGAATCACCTAGCAGTGGAATCACATTTAGATAATGACACTCCTATTGTGTATTTCTAACTTTCATCCATCCAATTCATCCAATTCTTTTTTTTTTTTTGTATCATTTTTAAAAGATGACAGTATCCTTAAGCTGATCAGAATGTTTAGAATTGGGAGTTAACTTCCTTATGTGCACCTGTCAGGTAGCTCTGGTGTCTTACTGTGCATATGATTGATTTATTCTCAAACTAATTAGTAAACCCACATGTACTATATAGTCCATCAAAATCCTAAAACATGTAAGTTCTGTCACTCCTACCGATTTTTCACAGTTATTTATGTAATCAGCTTTATTTCACACTGAGTAATCATCCTTAACCACGGCCAGTGCCAGGAGTTTGTTTTTCTGGTGCTAATGGAGGGCTGGACCATTACATGAGGGTGCTAAGAGAATAGTTGATATAAATGACTTAAGAGTTACTTTATCAGGAAGTATTCATCTTTTTAACTGACTGTAGAAAAATATCGTATAAGTCTAGACTTGGACTTAGACTTAGATTTAGACTCAGGGGAAATTGTTTTCCACAGCACCATAAATATCAGTACAAAACTGTTCATACAACAACACCTATTACAAGTGACCACCAGGCAATGACAAAAACATTTGGTGAACGACTCCAGCACTGGACAGCACCCCTGCTGCCACAATTAACGGTCCTATTCGTAGGAAAAGTTTATTTTTGTGTCTCTTTTCAAACTCGCTTTGGGATTGAAGGTGTATTTCTATTTCATAAGATACTTCGGTACTTTCCATATGTCTTCCTAAAAATACTATAAAATGCTTGACAACAGAATATTGATGTGGTTATAGTATCCCCTAATCCCAGTGCAGCACGATGCTTGTAGCATTTTTGATTTTTTGGTGTTCAACCTTAATTCTACCAGGAATATTCTGATTGTGATTCTTTACTACAAGGGAGTCCTGGCCGAGACATCAGCATAAAATGTTAAAATAACAAACAGAAAACAAACAATATAAGATTTTAAATAAAGGAAACAAGCAATTAGCTCTTAATGAAAAGTGAAAAGTGAATTTCACACGGTTTGCACACTGTTGCAACAGTTTCTGTGTCCTCAGGTGGCATTGCTCTTTCATCCTCTTGTATCATCTTCTGACATTTTTATTATTTTTTTCCAGTTGATTTTTTAATAAAGTCGTCGGACCAAATATAAATGTTACATTTGGTCTCCTCCTCTACCCATGTGCTCATGTGATGCGAGGTTTTAGCTCGTCATACCTTCCTGTAATTGGTCCGAAAGTCCATCCAAAACAACGCAAAGAGATAAATGTACTGATTTAATGATACCAAGTTATTCTCCTTCAGTGCCAAACACCAGGAGGATCGTCATACTGGGTAAAACCGGTGCTGGAAAAAGCAGCCTGGCTGACACCATCTTTGGAGAAGCCAAATTCCAAATAAACCATTTCAATGACTTGAAAACACACTGTACACAAGCCGAAACCAAGTCTCTCAATGGAAGGAGCATCACTCTGATCGATGTGCCTGGTTTGTTTGATGGGGAGAGGTCTGAGGAGGAGATGAGGACTGAGATGGTGAGGTGTATCACAGAGTGTGCTCCTGGGCCTCATGCTTTTCTCATTGTGCTCAAAGTGGAGAGATTCACAGAGCAGGAGCAGGAAGTCATCAACAAAATATGCCAGTTTTTCTCTGAAGATGCCCTCAAATATGCTGTGGTCGTCTTCACTCACGGTGACCAGCTCTCTGAGGGGATGAAAATTGATCAGTGTGTTGCTCAAAGTGAGGGACTGAGCGATCTGGTAAAGAAGTGCGGAGGCCGTTGCTGCATTGTTGATAACAGATACTGGAAAAGCAAACAAGGGAATGAATACAGGAGCAACCAGGTCCAGGTGGCAGAGCTGCGCAACACCATAGACAAGATGGTGATGGCAAACAATGGAGGATACTACACCAATAAGATTCTGCATGACATGGAGAACGCAATACTGACTGAGGTGGAGCGCATCGGAAAGTCATCGGGACACATGACAGAGGAAGAGATCAGAAAACAGGCTAAAATCAACGGCGAGTTAACAGCTCACTACGAACATGGTTCAGATGTTTAGTGGGTTTCACAGTCATAGCTGGAGGAGCGACTGTCTCAGCTGTGTTGATCTATTTAAAAGGTGGGGAGGCATTAACAGAAGCACCACTTGAAGAAGTTTGTACAGAACTGGGAGATGTGGTAATAAAAACAGTAATCGAGCCAGCCAGTGCAATGGTAGAGGTCGCTGAGAAGGTAATCCCACAAGTGACATTCGAATCTGTGGCCAAACTTTTTGATTTGTATGAAAGAATATATAATCCTTGGAATCCATTCGACTGAACACTGAATCAAATAAAAAGCACGGTTCAGATGTTGACATTGATGTACTAATTGTCAAAATCTTACACAGGTCATGTCAAATTATTTTTAAAACTGTGACGTTTTAAAATTGGTCGACTTTGAATCCAAAATTAAATTGAGTGGCAAAATAATCAAAAATGGAAATGTGTGTGTGTTTCTGACAGACCCAATTTGATTAATGATCCTAAAGGACATATGTTCACCCCAAAATGAATATTCAGTCTCCTCCTAAAACAACTGAAGCAGGTGGGGACAACTGAAAACCACAAAAAGTCTCCAGTTTTGTCCAGCATGATCCAAGTCTTCAGAAGCACGGAGATTACAGAATTGATTTAAAAAGATGTTATTTACACCCTTTTCTTATCAATTTGGAATCTCAGGTCTTCTGAAGACTTAAAATAAGCCAGACGCTATTTTAGGTTTGCTTTCGGCTGTTTTTTTTTTTTGTTTGTTTGTTTGTTTTTCTTTTACATTTTACATTTACTTCAGCTGTTACTCCATTACTCCAGAAATGTTTCGTGAACTACGAAACTTCAGCCATGAAGGTCAGAAGATGATGGCTGACTTCTGGGGTGGGCTTACCCCTTAAAGCTAATAGTGGTTGTTGGGTTCGAGATTCTCTATGACTTTATGGAGTGTAAATGATGAAAGACACTTGAGGTGCATAATGACAATTGTTAAAGCTTGAATCACTGCTCAAAAGAGACTAAAAGAGAACCCTGTTTTTAATTTGTTTTTGTTGTGGCTTTGTGGTAGTACAATACCAAATCAGTGGTGTACTGTTTAATGGTGATTGCATGTTTTTTGTTAATATGTGACTCTTTGCCATATATATATTGTGAAACAATAAAAAACAATCTAATTGGTCACATGTCTTTTTTTCAGTTGTTCCTTTTTCACATTCACATGTAATGTTAAAGTGTAAGACCAACAACACTGTTTTTCTTGTAGATACATTCTATTTTAAGACAAAAAACAACAATCGATCTCGAGCAACTCACTTGTTTCAGAAAAGATGAAAAAAGTGAAAGATGAAAATTCAGTCAAGAGCTACTCACCCTCATACTGATAGAAACATTTTTGAGGACTTGAGGCAAAGCAGCATTGCAGCGTTCTCCTAAACAACTGAAGTAGATGGGGACTTGTTTTACAGTGTAAAAAAAATCAACTACAAAAACAAACCAAAGAAAGACATGAAATGGTTCCTTACAGCATGTTCGGCATAATCGCAGCCGGAACAAGAGTAATTAGTGTGTTGATGTCTTTTCAAATCAATTTGGGATCATGAGGTGTCCAGAGACTAGGATTATGCCTAGTTAATGCTACAACACTGTTGTAGTGCGGCTTCAGGAATGTTTTGGAGACTACAAAACTTGACCTGACTCTCCATTAGCATGAGGGTGAGTCAGATAATGACTGAAGTTTTACCTTTAGGTTTAATGTACGTGTTTTAAAGCAGCCTTGAATCTAAATTCCTAACTGTCAGTTTTATTTTGTAATATTGTATAAGACAAGAAAAAAAATAAGAACCATATCTACACTTATGAGAAAGAGGTCATCTGGCTACTGGTGAAACTTTAAACATGAAGGCATTTTAGTTTTCAGTCTGTGTGCTTGTACAGTGGATTTCCAGCAGTTGTGTGCGGATGATGCCAACACAAACAGATAAAACAAATTCCTTTGAGCTTGTTCTGTTTCAGACAAAACACTCCACCTGACAAAGGTATGAACAGGTGCAGCATCACCTCTATTGTCGCTGCATATTTACCTATTGTGTACAGAAAAGGTTTTGGCACAACCTGTCTTATTACAAACCTGTCAAAAAGGCAAACGAGCCAGAAGGGTGGAGTACCCAACTATCATTGGCTTTTACAGCCTGATCGTTCTCACGGTGAAAACACCTGATGGCAATTAAAATAGCATTTTTTTTAACTAGTTCCTTGTAAGCCACAGTCACCACCCTAAACAGCTATGAAAGGGTGCAGCCACCACCCTCCCCAAACCTTCCATCCAAATCAAAGTTTCAGTTCCGAGAAAACAAAGCTACCAAATGCAGCTCTTGAATGTGGGCAGTACAGTATATCTAACTATTTTTTATTTGTTTATTTTCCTTTTCTTGTACAAATATTTTCATGCAAATCCATAAGCACTGTGTTTAACTTGTTGGAAAAAGTTAGATAGACAAATGTTGTGATTAACAAAGGGTCATGTGATTTCAAGAAAGACACAATCTAATGGGAAATAAAATAGAAATAAAAATCTATAAAAATAAGATAAATTATGAAATATAAAAGTGCCTGATTCATGCCCCTGAACCATTCCTCTTAATTCATAAAATGACAACAACAACAAAAAATGGAAAAACATTCATTTTTCATTTTTTCAATCATAGTTTAGCTTTTGCTTATAATGTCCATGTTTTATTTTTAATTATGAAGCTGTTTTGTGTGTGTAGAAGTGTGTCTGTCATTTACATGCAAATCTCAATTAAGCTGCAATGCAATGATGGGATTTACATATAAATGGCATTTCAAGGGATTGGTAGATGTTTTCTTTCATTAATTAGTGGGTGAAAGTAATCACAATTTACAAATGAAATCAGCATAACATACTCACTGTTTTTTTTTTATCTCTGTAAAGAAATCCTCTCACTCGCTCAGGGTCATCACATAATAGTGTTTCATATGAGTCTGATACAATGTGTAAAAAAAATGAAACGACATTCCTCGCAATGAACGTGAACAGCTGACACTCACTCTATTGTTCGGGCAAGTTCGGTTAATCGAGTCAAACGGGTCGAAGATGAAAGTGCCACCGAACCATAGCAAGAGAACAGGAGGAAAGTTATGCAGCGAGGACATCCAGCAGTATTCACGACCACAGTGATTTCTCTTTAGACAACATGGACGGTGAGTTGAGTCGTTTTAGACTTTTAATACAGTAAAAGTAGCAACATCACAACTATAACATGTTTATAGTAAAGAAATTCGGATTCATTTATGTGTAAGGAGTATCTTACAGTTTTAGCTGGTTGAGATGAAGGTAACAATTTTTTAACAACCATCATTAAAAATGCAAAATTTAAAGTTGGTTTAAAATGTTAATTGTTACTTGTCTTTCAACAAACAATGAAATGCTTTATGAACATTTCATTAAGAAATGGTTAAAGTTATTAGACAACAGCTGCAATTTTGTAATGGACATCCAGATATTTATATATAACTGCACAATATTTATTAACCATTTATGTCATATTATGCATAATTACAATAAACAACTACATAATAATGTTTATAAAGCATCTAATTGTTTGTAAACTATTAACTAAGATTTTTATTATATATAAATTTAACATTTAGTAATAATAGTAACTTAAAAGTGTTACCATAAGTACAATATTTTCCTATGAAATGTAATAAAGTTGAAGTTTAAAGTAGCATGACATAGAAACATTAAAATGACTTATCAAGTGTGTACATACATACGTAAAACAGTTGAGTAAATGCACTTAGTTCACTTCACCTCTGTCATCGGTGTCAACACTGAGTGACTTGCTCTACACTGACTGGATTTACATGCAGTCTGGTTCAGTACGTCAGGACGAGTTGACGAGCCCTTAACTTTTTCATCTGGCGCCATCATCAGGCCAAAAATATTACTGGTTCAGTACTTTGGTTTATGAGCAAAGTACTGTCAAACCAAGTGGCAATCCCATCAACATCAGTAGTAAAATGGAAGATTTAAAATGCCTTAACAAAACCAACCAAGCGAAATCACAGAAAAATAACGGTGTTACACGCATGTTTGTATGCGTTTCCTCAGGCAAACAGCTAAACAATTGTCCTTTGGCATGTTTTTCATTTATAATTAATAACACGTTAATGCATAAAACACAAAAAGATACCAAGTTTATTTGATTTGTTTTAATTTACACATTTTAAATCTTCCGTAGTGTAGCCTACTTTGTGTTTAGTGTTAATTAGCAATTGTTAGTACACTTCCAAACCATAAGACGGTGACCAAGATAAACATTACACCTGCTAAACATCAGCATGTTAGCATTGCCACTGTGAATGAGTTAGCATGTGTTGATTTGACAGCAGGATTACACGAAAACTACTGAACGGATTTCCAAGATATTTGGATGGAGGATTGATCTCGGCCCAAAAGACAGCCTGTTAACTTTTCAATTTTTACATTTATATAAGATCGAGAGTAGGGGTGTGCAAAGCAGCCGGTATTTGTATCTGTATTTGTATTTGTATTTGTTGCGGGGGAAAAGTATTTGTATTTGTATTTTTTTTGCGTTACACTTCTAATTTACGTTGTAGTGTAAGTAATCTTAAACTATCCATTATAACAATTATGGATATGCAATATTGGTTGATGTTTTTCCATAAATCCAGCAATGAACATGTAACATGTAACGTCATTGAAAAGAAAATAACACACAATTCGACACAACTATACAAGCCTTGTTTTAACCTGTTTAAACCGAACGTTAACATTACTCTGTTAACAGCCTATTGGCTAAATTACAGAGCTAACAGAGCTACGTAAACAGAGCGAACATGAGAGCACTCGACTGCAGACGTCAATACTAATGCAGCAAAATGGAATAATCTCCCAATCAAACTCCGCTTCCCGAATGTTATAAACTGCCTCCGGAACCCAGTCAAAGTACAAAATTCTATTCAACAAAAATAGTGATGCAGTTAAGTCTTTTTTTTCGCTCAGCCGAGCCTTCTCTGTTGCTGTGTGGAGCAGCCTGTGTCAGTCACCTCTTTTACTCACCCCGACTCCTGAACGTCACTCACTCACTCATCTTGGCATGCACTGCCATCTCATGAGAAAACGTAGCTTTTTTTATATGTTTTTCTTGTTACCGAATACAAATATTTTTAAAGTATTTGTTCAAAATAAGTATTCGTAAAAAACACGTTATTTATGCCTTTCAAAATACCGTATTCGGGTTCGGCTCCACCCCTAATTGACAAATAGGGTGTTTTTAGTTGTTTTGTTTTTTTTGACATTTCCGTTAATTTGTTCAGGAAATAGTTAATAGATCTTGATGAAAAATATCATGAGTACAATTGATGCAGATGCTGGATTTTTTTTTATTCTATGGTTAAAACCTCTTAGTGGTCTATCGACGGTAGCATTGCGTTCGTAGAATGTACTGACACTGAATAACATTGCATTGTGTAGCGACTGCAAACTCGGTTCTTTGACGTTGGTTGGTAGATAGGCAGTAAGACAGTGAAATATAGATAGATAGATAGATAGATAGATAGATAGATAGATAGATAGAGAGGGTGATAGCCATAGCTAGTTGTTGTAGCGCAAGCTAAGAACGGTCACTACTTTCAAAATAAAAGCCCCCCGCTAAGAGCCCAATTCTAACTCCAATGGGGTGCAATGTAAAGCTCTTATTTTGAAGACAAATTCGTGGTCACTGTTTACAGCCCATCTTGGAGCTTCATGTCACATCACGCCTACCCAGAGGCTTTTGGAAAAGGAGGAATATTACACCTCCGTTTTAGAAAGAAAATGTAAATGTAAAAGTAAACTCAATTTAGTCAATTCAATTCAATGTGTGTGTGTGTGTGTGTGTGTGTGTGTGTGTGTGTGTGTGTGTGTGTGTGTGTTGAGCTGTTGAGCTTCTTTTTCTCTCCTGCAACATCAGGACAAATCAGATTAACGTGTACATTCCTGATCCAGAGTCTTTACTGTCTTTTTGCAGTAACATGGAGGATTGTGGTCTTGGGAAAAACTGGAGCTGGGAAGAGTAGCCTCGCCAACACCATCTTTGGAGAGACTGTGTTTGAGACAGACGATTCACCCGAATCACGAACGAGCAAATGTCAAGCAGAAACAAGATCTGTCAATGGAAGAAACATCACGTGGATCGACACTCCTGGGTTTTTTGACACAAAGGTGGATGAGGAGGAGATGAAGCCTAAGATTGTGAAGTGTATCGCTGAGTGTGCTCCTGGGCCTCATGCCCTTCTCATTGTGCTTAAAGTGGAGAAATTCACAGTGCATGAGCGGGAAGTCATAAATAAAATGCAACAATATTTCTCAGAAGAAGCTTTCAAATACGCCACAGTTCTCTTCACTCATGGTGATGAGCTCCGTGAAGGACAGACGATTGAGCAGTTTGTAGGACAGAGTGAACCTCTGCATGATCTGGTGAAGAAGTGTGGAGGTCGGTGCCACGTCATCGACAATAAATACTGGAAAAAAAAAGAAAAGCATGAATACAGGAGCAACCAGTTTCAGATAGAGGCTCTACTCAAGACGATAGACAGGATGACTGAGGCAAACAAAGGAGGCTGCTACACCACTGAGATGCTGCAGGCATCTGAGAAGAAAATACAAGAGGAAGAGCGCAAACTGTTGTCTGCAGAGATGTCAAAGGAAACAATCCGACAGCAGGCTAAAATTGTGTTTGCTGCCATCGTCTTGACTGCGAACCCAGGAGTCACAACAGCAGCTTTGATGGGACTTCTCCTCGGTGAGAAAGTATTGAGCGAGACAATGGCATTAGCACTAGGAGTAGCAAAGGGAGCAGCAAGAGGAGCAGAAGCATCGCCGCAATAGATGCAGCACAGGGAAGGACGCTTCTTTGAAGCAGAAAGCTGTTGGCGCGCAGGTGGTGGAGTGGTTAGAGCGCATGCCATAAACGCAGCTGACCCCGGTTCGATTCCGGTCCTTTGCTGCATGTCATATCCCCCTTTCTCTATCCCATGTTTCCTCTCTGTCTCCTAATAATAAAAGGTTTCTAAGTAGAAAGCTGTTCTAAGTTAAAAGCAATACTGAAGCGACATTATGTATCTTTTTAGCTTAAAATAATAGCTTCAAAATCACTTTGATGGTACAGTGTCTTGTAATAGGGTGAATGGTGTCCACTCTGTCTGGCATATCACTTAATGCTGCACTGTGTACCTTCAGTGAGAGGGCAGGATCACAGCGTTACATACATGTTGACTTGGGGGGGGCAAATTGCACAAAATTTCAATTCCTGAACAATGTTGTTTGAAGTGTTTTTATCACATTGCGCACCTTTATGTCCAGTAAATGCTCTGTTAATTTCCGTGATGCTGCCATAGATTAACGTTAAAAAACACAACTTTATACACATTTTTCAGTGCTTTAGATGAAACTGGATCGTGTTTTAATGTGTACACATTGTCTCTTATAATCTCCTTCAGCTGCATTTTGTCATCTTCTAAAAGATAGTTTTATTGTTGGTAAAGCAACTGCTAACCAGCAGCATGTGAGGGAAATTCTCTAACATCCCTTCATTATTTTCGATATGTTGTGCTTGCATAAGAAACTTTACAAATATAGATGCAACATTAGTATGTGTGTAGGGTGAAAACTTATGTCTGTGGGCCTCTTGCATGATTTCTGTACAGTATTACAGTTGCAGAGCATACCTTAATTTTGAGGGCTGTAACACAGATAAGAACTCAGTTAAGGAATTCATGCTAAAGGGTGTTTTTGTAACCTCCTCTGTGTAACCTCTCCTGTGTATGTGTGTATTGACAATGGTTGGGTATGACACATAAACTATGGAATGTATTTGAATTTTAAATTTAAGTTTAACATGAGGTGGATGTGCATAGAGTGGGAATGTAATTTAAGTGAGGTCACATGTAACCTTGGGCCTACTTTATTTGTGTGTCAGTTTCTGCTACTATAAAGGATAAGGAGAGGCCGCCTCTATTCAGAAATCATATGTGCGCTGCTGATGAGTGACTCTTGCTTTTAAACAATAAAGAACTTACAGAGAAGAGTCAAACTTGGTTTTTGTCCAACTCTCATCTGCACTAGACAATAGCCTGATTTTCAGAACCTCACCTTTGCTGGAGGTGAGGTCCCCCCAGGGCGTCATTCAAGCTAGAACACCCATTGATTATTACTATTAATACGTATACTGATGCCTGTATGGGGTTATTGTGTGAAAACAATTGCAACATGTGTTGATCAATCCTGCAGCGTTCAGCCAGGAAACAAGTCAGACAGGTTGAAAGAAAACAAAGCAAGAGCCAAGTCCGAGCAGGAGAGCAACAGAAAAGACTCACCTCGAGACGTTGTGTGGATCTGAGTGATTTTTTAGGTGGTCCGATTTCGACAGGATGGATGGTAAGTTAAACTTATCTTTTTTAATCAGCTGTTGTGTCAACAAGGAACACCAAATACTGTTGCTCATACCAATGTGGCATTCTTAAAACTCAAAATAAGTTTTTCAAAAGAGATTTTTTTTTTGCTGTCTTTTGATATACTTTATTCAGAAAGGTTTCTTTTTTTCTTTTTTACATAATTTAAGCTCTGACAGAACCTTATGAATCACCTAGTAGTAGAATCACATTTAAATACTCTATTTTCCAATTATGTATTTCTAACTTTCATCCATATAATTCATCCAATAATTTTTGTATCATTTTTGAAAGGTGAATATCCATGAGCTTATCAGAATGTTTAGAATTAGGAGTTAACTTCCTCATGTGCACCTGTCAGGTAGCTCTGGTGTCTTACAGTGTATAATATACACTGTATATGATTGATTTATTCTCAAACTAATTAGTAAACTGTGACCCCACAAGTACTATATATTCTATATATATATATATTCTATCAAAATCCTAAAACATATAAGTTCACAGTTTCACAGTTCTAACCCTTTTTTTTATGTAATTAGCTTTATTTCACACTGAGTAATCATCCTTAACCATGGCCAGTGCCAGGAGTTTGTTCTTCTGGTGCAAAGGGAGGGCTGAACCATTACATGAGGGCGCTAAAAGAACAGTCGATTTACATGACTTAAGAGTTACTTTATCTGTATTAATCTTTAATATTAATCTTTTTATCTGACTTTAGCAAAACATCGTATAAGTCTAGACTTGGACTTAGATTTAGACTCAGGGGAAACTGTTTTTCCACAGCACCATATCTATCGGTACAAAACTGTTCATACAATAACACAAAATAAAAACAACCCACATAGTACTGAAAAGCCTAATACGAGTGACCACCAGGCAATGACAAAAACATTTGGTGAATGACTCCAGCACAGGACAGCATCCCTGCTGCCACAATTAAAGGTCCTATTTATAGAAAAAGTTAATTTTTGCATCTCAGTTCCAACTCGCTTTGGGATTGAAGGTGTTTTTCTATTTCATAATATACTTCGGTAGTTTTGAACCTTTCCCTATGTCTTCATAAAAAAAATATAAACATTTTTTTGGTGTTCAATCTTTATTCTGACAGGAATATTTCTATTGTGATTCTTTATTAACGGAGTCCTGGTCGAGACATCAGCTTAAAATGTAAAAATAACAATCGTAAAACTAATTAAATAAGATTTTAAATAAAGGAAACAAGCAATTAGCTCTTAATGAAAAGTGAATTTGTTGGTGCTCTCTCATTGCTCTCTCATCCTCTTTTATCATCTTCTGACATTTTTATAATTTTTTCGTCCACTTGATTCTTAATAAAGTCGTCAGACCAAATGTAAATGTTACATTTGGTCTCCTCCTCTACCCATGTGCTCATTGGATGCGAGGTTTTAGCTCGTCATACCTTCCTGTAATTGGTCCGAAAGTCCATCCGAAACAACGCAAAGAGATAAATGTACTGATTTAATGATACCAAGTTATTCTCCTTCAGTGCCAAACACCAGGAGGATCGTCATACTGGGTAGAACCGGTGCTGGAAAAAGCAGCCTGGCTGACACCATCTTTGGAGAAACCAAATTCCAAACAAACCATTTCAATGACTTGAAAACACACTGTACACAAGCCGAAACCAAGTCTCTCAATGGAAGGAGCATCACTCTGATCGATGTGCCTGGTTTCTTCGATGGGGAGAGGTCTGAGGAGGAGATGAGGACTGAGATGGTGAGGTGTATCACAGAGTGTGCTCCTGGGCCTCATGCTTTTCTCATTGTGCTCAAAGTAGAGAGATTCACAGAGCAGGAGCAGGAAGTCATCAACAAAATATGCCAGTTTTTCTCTGAAGATGCCCTCAAATATGCTGTGGTTGTCTTCACTCACGGTGACCAGCTCTCTGAGGGGAAGAAAATTGAGCAGTATGTGGCTCAAAGTGAGGGTCTGAGCGATCTGGTGAAGAAGTGCGGAGGCCGTTGCTGCATTGTTGATAATAGATACTGGAAAAGCAGCCAAGGGAATGAATACAGGAGCAACCAGGTCCAGGTGGCAAAGTTGCTCAACACCATAGACAAGATGGCGATGGCGAACAATGGAGGATACTACACCAATAAGTTGCTGCAAGAAGGGGAGAACGCAATACTGACCGAGGTGAAGCGCATCAGAAAGTCATCGGGACACATGACAGAGGATGAGATCAGAAAACAGGCTAAAATCAACGTCTTTAAGAAGCGGGTTGACAGCTCACTACCAACATGGTTCAGATGTTTAGTGGGTTTCACAGTCATAGCTGGAGGAGCTGCGACTGTGTTGATCTTTTTAACACGTGGGGAGGCAATTACAGAAGCACCACTTGAAGAAGTTTGGGCAGGGCTGGGAGATGTGGTAGAAAAAACAGTAGTCGAGCCAGTCAGTACAATGGTAGAGGTCGCTGAGGAAGTTATCCCACAAGTGACATTTGAATCTGTCCTGGCCAACATTTTTGATTTGTATGAAAGAATATACAATCCTTGGAATCCATTCGACTGAACACTGAATCAAATAAAAAGCAGCACTTGACATCAATGTATTAATTGTCGCAATCCCACACAGGCCATATCAAATAATATCTAAAACTGGTAAGCTATAAAATTGAAGGGTCAACTTTGAATTCTTACTGTATGAAGGTCCTTGTGTCAAATTGCAAAATTGACCATTGCGATTACTTTTCTTCCAAGTGCATCAAATGTAAATTGAGTGGCAAAATATATTTAGAAAATCAAAAATGGAAATCTGTGTGTGTTTCTGACAGACCCAATTTGATTAATGATCCTAAAGGACAAGTTCACCCTGAAAATGAATATTCAGTCTCCCCCTTAAACAACTGAAGCAGGTGGGGACAACTGAAAACCACAAAAATGTGTCCAGTTTTGTCCAGCATGATCCAAGTCTTCAGAAGCGCGGAGAGATTACAGAATTGATTTGAAAATATGTTATTTACACCCTTTTCTTATCAATTTGGAATCTCATGTCTTCAGAAGACTTCAAATATGCCAGGTGACTGTTTATGTTTTGCTTTCGGCATTTACTTCAGCTGTTACTCCATTACTCCAGAAATGTTTCGTGAATTACGAAACAGTCATGAAGGTGAATTGATAATGGCTGTCTTCTGATTTTTGGGTGGGCTTACCCTTTAAAACTAAAAGGGGTTGTTTGGTTAGAGATTCTCTATGACTTTATGCTGTTTCAGAGGGGTATGCCACCAATCTTATGGGCTTATTTCACTATTGTTTTAGTTTCATGACAACATCAAAATTTGGGAGGCAAGGAGTGTGTATGATAAAAGACACTTGATCTGCATAATGAAAATTGTGAAAGCTTAACTCACAGCTTAAAAGAGACTTAAAGAGAAGACTGTTTTTAATTTGTTTTTGTTGTGGCTTTGTGGTAGTACGATACAGAATCAATGGTGTACTGTTTAATGGTGATTGCATGTTTTTGTTAATATATGACCATTCGCAATATATGTATTGTGCAACAATTTTAAAAAAGTGATCGTAGGTCGTATTTCAGTTGTTCCTTTTTTTCACATTCACATGTATTGCTCAGCATAATCCAAGTCAGAACAAGAGTAGCTCAACTGTGTGTTGAAGTCTTGTCAAATCACTTTGGGATCTTGGAGTGTCCAGAGACTAGGATTATAACGGATGTGCTGTTTTTTTAAGGTCGTGTCAAATCCCAATCTACATCAATTGTTTAAGAGAATGCGACAACACTTTTGAGGTGAGGCTTCAGGAATGTTTTGGAACTACAAAACTTGACCTGACTCTCCATCAGCATTAAGGCTGAGTAGATAATTACTGAATTTTTACCTTTAGGTTTTATGTACGTGTTTTAAAGCAGCCTTGAATCTCAATCTTTAACTGTCAGTTTTATTTTGTAACATTCTTAAAGACAAGAAAAAAATGTAGAACCATTCCTACACTTATGAGCTCCTAGCTTAACACGAAGGCCTTTTTTTATAGTCTGTGCACTTGTATGGTGGATTCCCAGCAGCTGGGTGTGGATGCTGCCAACACAAGTAGATAAAACAAATTCCTTTCAGCTTGTTCTGTTTCAGACAAAACACTCCACCTGAAAAAGATATGAACAGGCGCCACCTCTATTGTTGCTCCATAATTATCTGTTGTGTACAGAAAAAGTTTTGGCGCAACATGTATTATTAAAAACCCGTCATCAGGCAGTCAAACCAGAATGGTGGAGTACCCAACTATCGTCGGCTTTTACTGCCTGATCGTTCTCAAGATAGAAACACCCGTTGCCAATTAAAACAGCATTCTTTTGAACCAGTTCCTTGTAAGCCACAGTCACCACCTTAAACAGCTATGAAAGGGTGCAGCCACCACCCTCCCCAAACCTTCCATCCAAATCAAAATTCCATTACGAGAAAACAAAGCTAACAACTGCAGCTCTTGAAGGTGGGCAGTACTGCATATCTAACTAGACTTTTCTTATACAACCATTTCCACACAAATCCATAAACACTGCGTTGCATTAACTAGTTGGATAAAGTTAGATCACGAATGTTGGGATTAACAGTCACAAGATTTCAAGAGAGAGACGTTATAAAGGAAAGCATAAATTAACGTGTGCCTTAATAAGAATAAGATAAAGTGCCTGATTCATGCCCCTGAACCTTTCCTTTTCATTCATAAAATGACAACACCAAAAAAAGGGAAAAACATTTTTCATTTTTTCAATCATAGTTTAGCTTTTGCTTATAATTCTTTAAATGTGAAGAAGTGTGTCTGTCATTTCCCTGTGCTGCACATTTCAATAAGGCTGCAATGCAATGAAGGAATTTACAATGAAATGGCATTGCAACGGATTTCTTTTATTCATTTGTGGGTGAAAGTAACCAAAAGGTACAAATGAAATCAGCATAACAAACCTTTTTTTTAATCTCTAAAAATAAATCCTCTCACTCATTCAGGGTGTTCACATATGCGAGCTTAAAGCATGTCATGTCTCATCCATTAAAGTGATCTGCATTCTCAAGATTTAACTTCATTTCATTAGTGTATTCTAACTAAACTATAGACTGTTTCCATTATTTTGTCCACAGCATTTAGGGTGGCTTAATGTCCCCCTTAATGATCTGTTTTACATCCAAATCTTACAAATCTTTAACTTTAATAATTATTACTTATTCATTTGACCTCATTCCACTCCATTTTTACATGTTGTGAAACATTCTGTTTACAGAAATCGTGTGTAAAAAATAAAACGACATTCCTCGCAATGAACGTGAACAGGTGACACTCACGCTATTGTTCGGTCAATCAAGTAAAACGGGTAGAAAATGAAAGTGCCGTCCAACCGTAGCAAGAGAACAGGAGGAAAGTTATGCAGCAAGGACATCCAGCAGTATTGACGACTACAGTGATTTCTCTTCAGACAACATGGACGGTGAGTTGAGTCGTTTTTAGACTTTTAGAGCAGCAAAAGTAGCAACATCAAAACTCTAATAGCACTGATGTGTAGTTGACTTAAAAGATGTTTAACTGTGATGTGTCTTTCAACAAAGAATGAAATGCTTTATAAACAATTAATTAAGAAATTGTAAAGGTTAATAGGGAAGAGCTGCAATTTCATAATGGACATCCAGATGTTTATATATGAACTGCGCACTATTTATTAACCATTTAAAAACTATAATGAATATCAATTAAAATTACAATAAACAGTTGCTGAAGGGACTACAGGTGGAAACTAACAAAACTGCTATAACCTGACTCGATGCATTTTTTCTTGTTTTACGAGATTAATGTTCTTTTGTGAATTTTCCCTGTTTTAAATAGATAAACTCCTAACTTCTTACTCTCTAATAAAACAAGTTTATGCAGCATTTAATTGTTTGTAAACTATTAACTAAGATTTAGTTATCAATAAATTTAACATTTACCAATGATAGCAACTTAAAAGTGTTACCAAAGTACAATATTTTCCTATGAAATGTAATGAAGTAAAAGTGTAAAGTAGCATGAATTACACTAAAATGGCATATCAAGTGTCCCAGATGTGTATATGCGAACATAAAACAGTTCAGTAAAAACACTTAGTTCACTTTGCCACTGTCATCGGTGTCAACACTGAGTGACTTGCTGTACACTGACCAGATTTACAGGAAGTCTGGTTCAGTTCCTCAGGAGAGGTTGAGGAGCCCTTAACTTTTTCATCTGGCGCCATCATCAGGCTAAAATTATTACTTGTTTAGTACTTTAGTTTATGAGCACAGTACTGTCAAACCAAATGGCAATCTCAACAGCATCAGCAGTACAGTGGAAGTTTTACAATGCCTCAACAAAACCGGCCAAGCGAAAAAAAAGTGGTGTAAAACGCACTGTTATATGCGTTTCCTAAGGCAAAAGGCTAAACAATTGTCCTTTAGCATGTTTTTCATTCATAATTAACACGTAAATGCATAAAACTCAAAAAGATACAACTGTGTTTGTTTGATTTCTTTTGTTTACCGCCATATTCTACACTTCTGTGTTAGAGATAATTAGCAACTGGTTGCATGCTACCACACTGTAAAATGGTGACCAAGATAAACATAGAATAGAGCCCGTTAACTCAAATTTTTGTTCACTTTCTGTAACATTGCGAGATGGGTTGTTTGTTGACATTCTCGTTAATTTGTTCAGGAAATAGTTGATGGATCTTGATGAAAAATATCAGGAGTACAATTTGATGCAGATGCCGGATTATTTGATTTTATGGTTAAGAGGGGGGCTATAATTTAGTGTGATACAGGGCTTTTGCTTTTATATATATGCTCGACTAAGTGCCATTCTAGTTAACAGACCAAATCATTTAATCACTAGGTTAATCATCAACAACAAGAAGTTAACAGTGTCGCTGTTCTCTCTTGCAGAGATGACTTCAAGGAGGATCATCCTACTGGGAAAAACTGGAGCTGGAAAAAGCAGCCTGGCTAACACCATATTTGGAGAGCAGCTGTTCACCATGAACGATTCTCCCAACTCGGGCACAACCAAATGTCAAGCAGAAACCAGATCTGTCAATGGAAGAAGCATCACTCTGATCGACACTCCTGGTCTCTTTGACACAGACAGATCTGAGGAGGAGCTGAAGCCTGAGATGGTGAGGTGTATCACAGAGTGTGCTCCTGGGCCTCATGCTTTTCTCATTGTGCTCAAAGTGGAGAGATTCACACAGCAGGAGCAGGAAGTCATCAACAAAATATGCCAGTTTTTCTCCAAAGATGCCCTCAAATATGCTGTGATTGTCTTCACTCACGGTGACCAGCTCCCTGACAGAAAGAAAATTGAGGACTTTGTCAGCCAGAATAAAAATCTGCATGATCTTGTCAAGAAGTGTGGAGGCCGGTGCCATGTCGTTGATAATAGATACTGGAAGCACAATGAAGAAGACGACTACAGAAGTAACCAGTTCCAGGTGGAGGAGCTGCTCAACACACTGGACAAGGTGACTGAGGCAAACCAAGGACGCTACTACACCAATGAGATGCTGCAAGCAGTGAAAAGGGAAATAGAGAGAGAGGAGAAGCAGGTGAGACAGTCAGCAGGAAACTTGTCACAGGAAGAGATTGTAAATAAGGCTAAAAAGAGTTTTGTTGACAGACTTTTGATCGGATCAGCAGGCTTTGCAACGGGTGCATTGTTAGGAGCTTTGCTCGGTGTGGCAGAGATGGCTAAATCAGAATTTGGAAGCATTCAAGACCTTGCAGAGTTCTTCCGAAGAGTGACAGTATCAAAAGCAGCTTTAGAAAGTGTATTAAAGGGAGGTCAGACAGGATATACTGCAGCTGAATCAGCAGAGACAACATTGGAGGCCGTGCAGAAAGCAGCGAGCGCTGTCTGGAGCCAATCTGGGTTTGCAGCAGATCGAATCACACAATAAAGCATCGACAGTAAACAGAGTGGAGCAGCTGGTTGACTAGGAAACAATGAGCCGCATGTTGAGTATCAGTGGGACTATTGTTTTAGAAATACAGCGTAAATAATTTGTGTATATCTGAGAAATTATCGTTGAGGAAATGTAATAATGAGTCGAGACAGTTTGAAGACATTTATTATGAATTCCTGCATTATTAGACTCTCATGTGATTTACTTTTATGATGAATTGAAAGTGATTGATAATGTCAAACTGTAACTAATTCTTTTATACTGTCAAGATGCTGAATAATGTTTTATTTTCCATCAGTTTATTTTCTTTCTTGATGAGTTTTGGCTTTTCTGTTGTGCCACCTACAATATGCTTGGCAGATGATATGAATGATAATTAGTATATAAATAATTAGTGTATATCTGAAAAGTTATTGTTGATGAAATGCAATTCTGACAATGATTGGAGACAGGTTGAAGACATTTATTATGAATCATGACAATATTAGACTCTCATGTGATTGACTTTTATCATAAGATGAAAGTGATTAATAACCTCAAACTGTCTGTAACTAAGTCTTTTACACTGTCAAGATCCTGAATAATGTTTTTGTTTCCATCAGTTGATTTTTTTTCTTGATGAGTTTTGGCTTCTATTTTTTTTTTCGCTGCTTGTGTGATCCAACAGCAGCTGTGTGTTTGTGTGTGAACCTTACTTTCAGCCTCTCTTTTCTGTTGTGCCACCTGCAATAAGTTTGGCAGACGATGAATGATAACTTCATGAACTGGGTAATAATTCCTGGGAAAGATAAAGGACATTTATTACGATATTTAAATGGATTGAGTATTTTATTATTAAACATTTAAATGGGGCACTGTGTAGTTTTGGAGAATAAATTGAACTGTATAATATCAATGATGTGATATTACAAACTAAAAAAAAGAAAGAAAATAAGGTCCCTGTGTAGAGGTTGAAAGGTGGCAGGGTCTGCCAAATATAAACAAGTAAAAAGGTATAAGTTGTGTTGTTTATTCAGTCATAAAAACAAAGATAGTTTGTATATTTAGACTGTTTTGACATAAACAAATTCAGTCTGTGATTTCTTCCCTACATATTACACCTTTAAGGAGAAATACAGTCTAATACAACAGTCCTGCAATAAACCTACCTACATGAAGACCATGATGTTCAGTTTATTGTGTCAGAGAGCTGTTTTCCATCAGTGTCATCATTATCTGAGGATTCATTTTATAGAAAGGCGTTTGTGTTAAGCCCAGCATACACTGTGCGATTGTCGGCTCGTTTTGAGCCGATTTTCCAGTCGTGCGAC
>CAEMYA010000635.1:0-17666 GCA_903131615.1 Diplodus sargus
TCCACAAGGCCTTCGTGGAGGTCAACGAGGAGGGAACTGAGGCTGCTGCTGCCACTGGTGCCATCATCAGCTTAACATCTATACGGTTTACCCCCACCTTCAAAGCAGACCACCCCTTCCTCTTCTTCATTCAACATAACGTCACCAAGAGCATTCTCTTTGCTGGCCGGTTCTGCTCCCCTGAGTGAACCAAACTGTACGTCCTGAATGGATTATACAATGGGCCTGATATGAGACCACAATCTTTATTTGGTTGTTTTGGCCATTCTCCATCTCATTTTTGCCGCCAGTTGGCCTGTTTTGTAATCCATCCTTGCTTATAGAGCATTGTGATTCAACCAGGAGGGACACATCTATTGTGGCTACAATATTAAATACCTATTTCGAGACTAGTATTTTGTGAGTTATGCTTTAAAGGTGGTACAATATGTTAGTATGTTTTTTTTTGTTGTGGTTCTGCACTCATTCCAAATGTTTCCAACAATGTTCAAACCCTGAGAAATCCACATTGAATTTAATTATCTGCAATTACACGATATGCATGTTACATGTACCTGCCTAAATACAGACTGCTTAACTTGCTTTAACAAACAGAATAAAGTGTGGTATGAATCAATTTGTGTCATATTGGTGTTTTTCTGGCCATTGGCCGTGACCCAGGGGTAGAGTCAACGTCTTGTTATCAGAAGGTCGCTGGTTTGATTCCCCTGGTCTGCATGTCGAAGTGTTCTTGGGCAAGATACTGAACCCCAAATTGCTCCTGATGTCCTGGTCGGCAGCTTGCATGGCAGCCACCGCCATCAGTTTGTGAATGTATGAATTACTGTAAGTCGCTTTAGACAAAAGTGTCGGTTAAATGCCCTATATGTAAATGTACTAATGAGCACACCCCTGTATATAGGTGTCATTTTTAGGGTGGCTGGGACATGTCCCTTACTGCTTTTTACATGGTTGATTTTGTCCCCATCTCCTTTTAGAACCATAATTAGTCAAAAATGTTCTGAAATGACTCAAAAAGCGACTTAACACAGTTGCGTGCTGAAGTAAAAGTGAGGTCGTAAAAAATGTGTGGCTAACTTTGTGCGGGATTGAATGACCTGTGGCCTTGTGCTTGGAAGGAGTCATGAATTCTTGTGAAGTCTTTGTTGCGCCAATGTTAAGAAAGTTGGCATGATGACTGTTACTTGTGCGTTCAGTGATTAGCCAATTTCAACTCCCCGTTATGCAAGTTATTTTCTGTGGAAATGATCAGAAAAAACATCATTCACTCACTCACTCACTCCTAAAAGTGACTAAGCCTGTGATTTCCAGTGAAGACAAAAATCAAATCAGTAAAAAAATAAAAAATAAATCCTCCTGACTTAATTCTTTTTATTTTTTAAAATCACATTTTCACAGGTGAAAAGAAAAAATGAAGGAACTTATAAACCTTATCCTGGCAAAACAAAATATCTTCACTTAGTAGGCTTCCTTAAAAGGAATGTGTCTAACAGCACATAAAACAGCAAGACGAGAACTATAACCATGGAAGTAACAATATCAAAATACCTGGAAGTTGATTAACTGTATGTGCAAAGCCAATCAGTGTTTGGTCATGTTCACACTAAAACGCCGTTGCAAGCCACACAAGTATGGTTGATTTGTTATCAAATTACCGAGTAAAAAAAAAAAAAAAAAACGCGAGTAAAAGCAAGTTTGTATCCGCTCGGCTTCCGTACAATGACACAGGAGAACGCGGAAGCTCATCACAAGGTTTTCGGGGCGTGTCGGCTTGGAAATAGTAAAACTGATGCTTCCAACAGAAGCGACCTAAAGACTCCTGATCTCTGAAGGACCTCAAGTCAAGTGTCTGTCAGTAAGTAGATGATGAACCTAATTCAGTGTGTGACGGAGGGATTTGAATATTGGGTTTGTAGACAGTTGTTGTAAGCAGGCTAAAGGCGCACTGGTTCTGAAATCCGTTTGACTGGTTACACAGAGAATGCGTTCAACTCCAGGTGAAAGGCCAGGTCTGACTGTCTGTGAACCTTGTTATTCAAAGTCGGTCGTTATTTAAAGTAAAACAGTGGTAGTTTATGTAATTTTTTAAAATATATTTCAATGTGAGCTCATAGTGACACCTTGTTCCCTTGTGTAATCCAAGAGCGACATAAACTCTGTCAGTTGTTTTCTGTTATAACGTTACCATACTTCAGTGAAAAACCGGAAGATTGATATTTTCTTGGATACGTGGAATTTTGCTTGTATGTTTTCAATATTTTTCTAAATTTGCAGACGTACCAGTAATGATGCGGCTAATGTCAATCAAATCTTAAATTACCAGCGAGGACGACCACTATTTTACTTTGTTATTGCCAATAAGGTTAGGGCAGGTGTGCAGGTTGTGATAAGATACATCAAATAAGCCCTGCTTGGTCTATTTAATGTTTGCCAAACTAAAGACTGAATTTTAAGTGTTAAGAAATGGTCTTAATATATCATATGTCATGTATTAATATTTAGAGACAATCAGTGAAATGTAGTGTAAAAAACACTGTAAAAAACAGTAAGTAATAATAAGTGCCCTGCCCTCCCTTCTTTACAGGCACAATGGCATCACCAACCCCTCTATCCAAGGCCAACACCACCTTCTCATTGGCTTTGCTCAAAAAGCTGAGTGATAACGACAAGACAGCAAATGTCTTCTACTCCCCTTTCAGCATCTCTTCAGCCCTGGCTATGGTGATGCTGGGGGCCAGAGGCAACACAGCTGCACAGATGTCAGAGGTACAACACACACAGACACACACAGACACACACACACACACACACACACACACACACAAACGTTAATGGCTGTATAATGGCTATACAGGGTGGTACACCAAGCTCAGTTTCACTTTGAGAAACTCATCTTTTTTTTCTGCTTAAGATGGTATTACGGCTGTCCACTTGATGCACAAAATGATGCTGCTTTTCAGTTCTGCAGGCCCTTATTCAGTATGAATCACCAGACTTTTCTGTCAGTATCAGCAAGAATGAGAAGGTCTGTCCTGTTCAGACTCTGACTGAGTTTTATGGGGGGCAGTTCTGTGCAGTGTTACTATAGAAACGTTACACATAACGTGGAAGTGTAAAGGCCATAAAGATCTAGGTAAAGTCATGTGTGCACATTATTAGTTCCCGGACTGTGCATCCTATGTAGTAGTATGAGGATTATTTTAAAAAAAAAAAAAAGAAAAAAAAATTAGGCCGGCATAAGCAGATGGATTTATGATGTTTAAAAGTTTATACTCTTCTGAAAGCTTTTGATCAAAAAACAGTCAGTAAGGTTCAGAAAATTACTGCTCTGACAGGAAACCAAGATTGATAATAAATTTGTGCTCAGTGAAATCTCTCTTCAGTTTAGCGGAATGTATACTCAGTAGAAGTAGCTGACTTAAGGTGGAAGTTATCATGGTTGGAAAAAACCCCCCAAAAAACAACCTTTACTGCCTTTTTTTCTGAAGAAGTGCTAAAGCAAAGACACACCCAGATAGTCCAGGTTGGTTGAAGTGTGAGTATGTCAGAGAGGCCAACAGTAAGCTGACAGTTAGTACTGATAAGTTATTCACAGAATGTGCAGGTTGATTTTCATTATAATGCTTTTGTGTTAATACAGAGTGCCCAAAAATAGCAGATATTATCAGTCACTTTTGTATTTTCTCCGTTTTATGCCCTTTGTTGATCAGATGCAATACCAGCAGTATTATTACCTGGTTATTTGGCATATACATTTATATTTTTATATATATATATATATATATATATATATATATATATATATATATATATATACATACATATACATACATATATCGGCATGCAGTGACTTTCATGACAGAGTTCAGTGGTTATAACAGGCAGCTGTGACACAACAGCAGTGGGAGGCAGTAGAGGGAGTGGGTTCATGACAGTAAGAGGGACACACCCAGCTACACAAAGACACCATTCCACCTGATCCATTTTCTTGTTCTAGGGAGTTGTTCTGATTGTGTGGGTCAAACATAACACCGTGATCCTGGCTCCTCCCACATGTCTTTGTGAGTAAGGGTAGGTGTGTGATGGTGCACGCATGAAAGAGATCAGAGGTGACAGTAATGTATGGCTGCTGTGAGGGTTTTCTTTTAGCAGCCAGTTACCAGAAAGTCCAGCTGTGTGAACTGCTGTCTTATAACTTGTTCATTAACCAACTGGCCAGCAAATACCACAGTCTGTTGATGGGAATGAGAAATGTGTGGGTCAGCGATGACATCACCTGAATTTCCAAGAATTTGACATTTACCTTCCCGCTAATTACGATTACCATTTAGAAATGTGCATACACTGTTACTTTCAAAGAACAACAAAAAAAAAAGAAGGATCTCATTAAGAGGACTTACAAAATATTGCCACCTCTAATTGTAATGATACAACATAAGAACTCAAGAATCTTAGCTGATAAACCAATACAATGGTAAGCCAATGAAGCCTTTCACAGTTTAGTTATTTAAGTAAGGTTATCTCAATATATATTCATATTTTTTACTAAAATATCTTGTTGAAGTAGCCTTGTCTAAACCAATGATTCCCGTTCCTTTTTTGTGTGTTCCATTGCCATATATTCAACCATTTATCCAGTAGGCTCTTTTAAGCTAACAGCCATTTTTCAACAAAATGCCCTTGTGAAAGCACCATATATCACGTAAATCAGTTACCTGCAATGGATTCTTTTGGCAAGGGAAATCTCAAAGAGCAACTCACCAGCAGCTGGAAATCTTGTTTGCTCAAGTCCATAGGTTAAAGTTCTTACCTTGATTCAGCAACTAAGAAGCATATGCAGGGTGTGGTGGATACACCCTGACAACATTGTTGGTTGTGGTTACTCTTCAGCTCCTCCACATCACGCAGAGAGGAATGTGAGCCATGACTGAAGCTGCCATTGCAATTACTCTCACCGGTTTTCCATTCAGTGTAATTCAGCAACTGTGTGTAGGAAAGGCACCGTACTATACAAGGCCTGCGGAATACGACTCAACCATCACATTATGGCTAGGATGACTTCATAACTTCATGTATACGACCAGAGACACGTGATGTCTAACTTCACAGTTAACACACCCAGTTGTACCTTTAGGTCCTCTGCTTCACTGAGGCAGAGAAGCTGCAGCATGCAGGACCGCCTCAAGAGATGCAGATGTTGCAGCAAGTCCAGACCAAAATACCACAGCACCTGCTGAAGATGGTAACCCAGCCACTAGTACAGGAGTGATGAACTAACTGAGGGGCATTTTTTATTTACTAACTATCTGGGTCTGCCTGGGCGGTGTCATTTTGTGAGGAGATCCTTGGAGACAAAGAGCAACTGCTTCCAGAGAGAATTTCACACTCATTCTCTCTGTTGCTGATCTTTAATCTGCTGCTGTCCTCCTGGACAAGAGAGCAGCCTGAGTTGTATGCTGTTTACTGAATGTTAAATGTGTGTGTCCAGCAACTCAACAAAAACATAGTGATACATACTACACATGAGTGTGGTCCTGTCTTCTCTATTCATGGTTTCTTCCTTGTGTGCTTTTATCTCTTAAAAGCAGCTGCTGGAAACATCAGTGGGATTAGACTCAACTGTCAATAGTTTGGACAAGAAAACCAAATCTCCTTTTATAGATATGCTTTGTACCAGGGTATTACTCTGATAACACTCTTGTATGTGGATAATGCCAAATTTTGCAAAAGTCATTATGGCTGTCAGCGAATGATGATAATGGTTTATGTCTTGCTGATTTGGATGCACACCAGGCAAAGCATACCATCCTGAATTCTGTTTTTCAAGAGGACTGTGCGAATAACAACATGGTGGAGGGTTGGCATGTGTTTTCATGTGAGGGTTTCTGGACATGCTGGTCAAAGCTTGGGAAGGCGTTTCTATGGGTTCTTTAAAGTTGGCGTTCAAGGTGTTAAAGCGGTCCCTCTATGTTTTCCATGTCTAACCCTAACCCTTTTTAAATTTTTCAGCCTGAGTTGGGATGCTGGGCAGTAACATTGCAATTTTAAAGGATTTCGATGTTCTCAGATTCAATTTGTACAGTGTATGAAGAGAAATGGTAACTGAAAGCCTGTAACTCAAGGGACAGTTCACCCCAAAATCAGAAATGCGTATTCTTCCTCTCTAATGTCTCTTACCGGAAACCATGACACGTTTACTCGAGATGACCCACAGACCTGGAGTGAGCAATTCATGTTGGAACTATTTTCTGTCTACCAACTGCTCACAACAAGGTCTGTGTTGAGTAATCGGGTCATGATATCTGGAAAGTGACATTGCTGTTGAGTTTTTCAAATGTATTTTTTTGGCACTTTGAGCTCTACAAGCTGAGTGCCGTCTCATCTAGTTCTGTTAAATTTGAGAGAAGACAGACATCCTCATGGCTGATATCTCTTCTTCATCCACAGTGCCTGAAAACCTGTGATGTTCAGGATGATGTCCACAGCAGTTTTGCGCAGCTGCTGGGTGAACTCAACAAGGCAGGCGCTCCGTATGCCCTCAGTGTGGCCAACAGACTGTACGGGGAGCAGTCCTACCAGTTTGTTGAGGTGTGTGTATTTCAGCATGTGTGTATGTATCTTCAGGAGTAGGTGTGGTTGTGTTAACATATTTTTATGCTGGAGTGAATGAGATACACAAACAAGAATATTTGAGCTGAAGGAATGATGAATGAGGAAGGGGGCAGCAGGCCAGTATAGAAGCAAGGAAAGTAGTGGTTGTAAAAAAATGTTCTAGCTGTGATGACCTTTAACTCCACTTACTAAGTAAACTAACCAGCTTATAAATTATATTATTGTTTTGTGTGATCACAATCAGTAAATGTGTTGTTGATGGTTCCAGCATTTCTTAGGAGGCACCAGGAAGCACTACAACGCAGAGCTGGAGTCTGTTGACTTCGTAAAGAGCTTTGAGGCGGCAAGACTCAACATAAACAGCTGGGTGAAGGAGAAGACACAAGGTGGTTCATACACACTAACATACACACTTATCAGTATGTTAATAGACACTCATGTCTCCTTCATCCAATGCAATTATTATAACGGTCAAACATTGTAAACTGATCTGTAACTGGAGGAGCACCTTATTAATGTTAAGCACACTCAGTTTTGTTAGTCTCATTTTAGAATGCAGAAAAAAAAAATAGATCTCCAGACTGCTAAAACGTGACATTAACATGTAAACTTGCATGCTATTTCAGGGCCAAGAGTTTGAACGTTTTCATGATGACAGTCTGAGAGTGGACAGAGTTGAAGGGTGGAGACTAATTTCATCAAATTATCTTCGTATTAAGGCAGAAAGAGTCAATATTCATGTAGAAATGATGCTTTAAATATTCCTGTAAATGCAAAAGAAATATTTTTTTGTGTCTAAAAATATGATTGAACTTCATTCTATGTCAGGGAAACATGGCAGTTGAGTGTACCATTTTTCAACACTCTACATGCTTCAGTTGAGTGAAATCATATCATATGTCGTATAATTTTTTTCTTCCAGGTAAAATTGAGGATTTACTGGCCCAGGGTGTGTTGGACAGCATGACCAGGCTGGTGCTGGTCAATGCAATCTACTTCAAAGGCAACTGGGGCAAGAAGTTTAAGGAAGACGTCACACGTGATGCTCAGTTCAGAATCAACCAGGTAACACTGCTCAAAGTAAACATTTAATATGGTTACAGTGATTGACAAAGATCAGCTCAAGTCAGAAAATATGGGGTTTTAAAATGATTGTATAGCAGCGGAGACCATTTAGTCAGCTCTGAACCGGTCAACAAAACACTGAATCTGCATTAAGTGATTTATGATTAGACAGAAAAAGCAGAAACACTGAAAAACAAACTCAACAATTAAAACTGCAAGCAGTGATGAACGGGCCCTCGCAGTCCATGCCATCGGCCTGCGGCGTTGTCGGACTGCATGCTCACCTGTTTACTTGCATGTCACAACAGGGACTAATCAAGCAGTAAACCTCATGTAATTCGGGCGATCTTTGTCTGACTTCCTGTGTCCAGTGGGTGACGCTATGGATATGACACAGTTTTGATGCATAGATATATGCAGGGCAATTCCCTCTACATTCCTGAGATATTTTTCGCAGATAGGACATTGTATGGTGAAGTTACGAGGACTTGATACTTCATGGCGAAGGATTTAAATGGACTGCACCACCACGGCCAGCAGTTACGTCAGGCTGGGGCGCTGTCAAATTGCGCGCTCACTTGTTATTTTCATGTGATGCTGGGGAGGAAACAGGCAGTAAAAGTCATGTCAATCGGATGATGTTTGTCTGACTTCCTGTCTCCAGTGGGTGGCGCTATGGATACGACTCAGTTTTGATGCAGAGATATATTCAGGGCGACTCCCTCTATATTCCTGAAAGATTTGGCGCAGATTGGTTATTGTATGGTGAAGTTATGAGGACTTGATGCTTTATGGCGAAGGATTTAAATGGACAGCAACACCATGGCCAGCAGTTGCATCAGGCTGGGGCGCCGTCAGATTGCGTGCTCACTTGTTCTTTTCATGTGATGCTGGGGAGAAAACAGGCAGTCAACGTCATGTCAATCGGATGATGTTTGTCTGACTTTCTGTGTCCATTGGGTGGCGCTATGATTATGATACAGTTTTCATGCACAGATATATTCAGGGCGACTCCCTCTACATTCCTTCGAGATTTGGTGTCGAAGGGGAATTGTATATGGAAGTTACGAGGGCTTGACGCTTTATGACGAAGGATTTAAATTGACCGCCCTACCATGGCTGGTAGGTATGACGTAGGCGAAAGCATTGAACAGGTTTTCATCTTTAAGGTCTGTGGATGATAGTGAGTGACTGTGAAGTCTGTTGTGTTAAATTTGTAGGAGAATGTCATTACAGTGCGAGGATTTTGAAATATGGAAATATTTCAAAATGCCGGCCAAAAGCAAAATGGCCAAATCAGTATTGATGCAGAGATGAGATTCTTCCTTCTGGAAAGGGACAGCGGTCAAGTGAGCAGGTTTGGCGAGCGTCCTGCAGTAGCTGTGGTATGTGTTATTTAACCAAAGAAATCACTCAGTTGTTTCAAATTGCAGGTGAAGCCACTGCGTTCATCGCGGAAAAGCCAGGCAGAATCACAACTACACACATGTTGTTGCCTGCCACATTCACAGGGCAGACACAACACACAAATGGCATTCTTAGCAAATTGGCTTATATGAAAATTGTGTGCTGTGGCTAACTGCCACTGACTTATCCATTATGTTATGCTAAACATCACCCATCAATTATGCCATGTTGTACTGTGCAATTTGGAGAAAACTACCTGCAAATGCCATGTACATCTGATGATGTTTGTCATCACTGCACATAAATGAGCATAAAATAATCCTTCAGTTGCCTTCTTTCAAAATTGTATTTGTGGCCATGTATCATCGTCAAGCTTGGGATACATGATAAATGTGATTTGAAAGACAACAATGCCATCTAGTGGACGTCTTGGATAAAACACCCCATACATTGCTGGTTTCTTACCAGCAATGTATGTCTGTAGCAGAGCATGTGAGCGGAGCTGAGCGGCGAGAATTTCCGCTCCCCGCTCACCTGAGCATTGGCTCCATCGCTCCATCGCTCAAAGTTATACCAGAAAGCTCCGCTCCAAGACCACTCTCCGAACTGGAGCGAAACGGATTGGATTAAAACCTGCTCTGTGCTCAAACTATATTGCGCACGCTCCGCTCCCCACTCGCTCCGCTCACATGCTCTGGTCTGTAGCCCACACAGAGTGCTCTGATCCTGGGCAAAGAACCAGGGATGAAGAGGGGGGAATCTTGAGGCTTGAGGCTGAGCTCAAAGCATGAGGGACAAGGAGAGGTTGAAAGTCGATGAGTTTTGAAGGGGATTTGAAGCTTTTTCCATTTACTTTCCATTGACACTAATTAGACTGTGACCAGAGTGCCACCTATTGGCCGATAGGCACCAAATTTTACACAGACCATCAGTATGCCATGGTACATAAATATGAAAATGTATGTGATAGTCAGACAGTATCTTATAAAGATATGCAAGATTGTCTGTTTTCAACACAATATGCAGGAGTTTGCTGTTTTATATTTCGGGCATTTTATGGACTATTGAAATTCTTTAAATAGCTTTTTGTCAGGAGGGTCCACAGATGCTACATTCAAAGTTTGGTGCATATCGGTCAAATCATCTAGGAGGAGTTCGAAAAAGCAGGTTTTTCACTTTTTGCGAATGGAAAGTTACCGCAAAAGTGGGTGTGGTTTACACCACATAATTCCGCTGAACTGAGTGAATACGTAGATATAAGGTTCAACAATGTGCGACACATTATGTGGGAGTTATGTGTCAAAAACGCTTCACGTGGAAAATAGCGCCACCAGGTGGTCATTTTTGGTGTGTGAAATATAAAAAATATCAATCCGATGAACTGATGCAGAGATATAAAATAGCTCAATTTAAAGACCGCCACCTTGTGGTCATCGCCTGAAATTTTGTACAGGGCCTCAGCGGCTTATGGCGAAGTAGTAACCTTAGTTTCATGTCATTAGACCATACCAATGTGGAGATATGCAACACTTCCTGTTTTGAACCAAATCTGCAGGAAGTTGATATTTAATAACTTGAGTATTGTGTGGCCTATCGAAATTCTTTTAATAACATTTTGTCAGGTGGGTCCACAGATACTGTGTGACAAGTTTCGTGCAAATCGGTGAAATCGCCTGGGAGGAGATAGAAAAAGTAGGGTTTTTTTTGCGACGTAGCCGAAAAAAACGGTACCCGGAACTGGGCGTGGCCTATACCACGAGATTCAGCACAATTCACTGAATGCGTGGATATAAGGTTTTTGAATGTGGGACAAAGTGTCAGCTTTTCAAGTTGTTATGGGAACTTTTTAGTGAACAACTAGCAACCTGCACACTGCAAGATGTGTGGCAACCTGGCGGAGCCATTACAGGGTTTTCACTCACCACATGATGAATGTAAGTCCAGGTTTCACCACAACCCTACAAAGTCACCTGTACTTAGCTTTTGATTAAATGTTCACCTTTCTTCATTTCTTTTTTATCTCACCACCATTTCTCACTGACGAGATGATTTGCAAATGGCTGTTGTGACTTGTTGTATACAAGACTTCAGCTGGTGTTAAGTTTCTCTTAATTTTTCTATTTTTCTGTTTGATTTCAGAATGAAACCAAACCAGTGAAGATGATGCACCAGAAAACTAAGTTCCCTTTTACCTTCATCCCTGAAGCCAACTGCCAGGTAATCAAGCTGTTCAGCTAATGAATCCGTTACTGCAGTATGTCAGTTAATATTTCTGTCAGTCCATCAAACAACTGGGATCATTGAACCAGTCATATATTCCTTCTGTTAATGAGGTGGCTTTAAGTTACCTTAATCATGAAGCTATCACTTAAGGTTGTTTTTTTTTTTGTTGCATGTGATCCAACACATCTTGTTAAAACAAAAGATAACTAAACAGTTGACTAGTATTTGCTGTGTATTAGCTGTAACATTACCTGTTGAACAGATCCTAGAGATGCCATATGAAGGAAAGGAGCTCAGCATGCTCATCTTTCTACCCAACGACATGACGGAAGGTACAACAGGTCTGGAAAAGGTAGGAACACCGCCGGCCGGTGATACACACACACGCACACACATATAGAAACACCACACAGGTCACACACAAACTAATAATTGATTTTATGTCCACCCCAGCTGGAGAAGGAGCTTACCTATGAAAACTTTG
This sequence comes from Diplodus sargus, assembly GCA_903131615.1. Lineage (NCBI taxonomy): Eukaryota > Metazoa > Chordata > Actinopteri > Spariformes > Sparidae > Diplodus > Diplodus sargus. The sequence continues at coordinate 11,792 of CAEMYA010000635.1, forward strand.
TGGAGTGGACTCGTCCAGACATGATGGATGAAATTGAGGTCCAGGTGGGGCTGCCCCGGTTCAAGATGGAGGAGAAGTATGACATGAAAAGTGTCCTGGTCAGCATGGGCATGGTGGATGCTTTTGATATCACAAAGAGTGACTTCTCTGGTAGGAGCACATCAGACATGTTCATAAAAATATAACAAGATATAAGTATAGAACAGATGTTCGTCCAAATCAATGAGCTCTGTGTTTCTATGGTGTAGGGTGAGCCCAGGCATTATATTTATTTAAATTATTCTTTAATCCATCTCTTCTGCTGACAGGCATGTCTCCCGCCAATGACCTAGTCCTGTCAAAAGTCGTCCACAAGGCCTTCGTGGAGGTCAACGAAGAGGGAACTGAGGCTGCTGCTGCCACTGCTGCCATCATGATGCTTCGCTGTGCCATGCGTCCACCCACCTTCGTCGCAGACCACCCCTTCCTCTTCTTCATCAGGCATAACCCCTCCATGAGCATTCTCTTTGCTGGCCGATACTGCTCCCCTGAGTGAGCACTGTATGTATCACTAGAAGAATGGGGAGAGGATCACCACTCTAGAGCTCCCTATAGCTAATCACACCCTGAGTTTCCATCCTGTATTTTCAAAACCAGAAAAGATGTTTGATTTTCTGAACTTTGGCTTCTTGTCTGCATCACTTCTCACCAGTGATTCTGTGTTTATCCTGTGCCTTCTTGAACATAACATTCTTGCACTGCTGATCTTTTGCACATAATCTCATCCTGATGATATGGTTTACTTTATGTCTATGATGCATGTATGACCCTATTTGCTGCACCTTCATACTCTACCCTAGTGTAACTATATCATTAAATTGTGGTATGTCTTATCTTATCCTTCACACCCTTTGTGAGAATTTGCCTTTATTACATGTCTATTATGCCTGTTTTTTCAACCACCAGCACAGATGTTGACTATGATTTTATACCAAATGAACATGTGATGGTGCAAGATTCTCTGCACTTTTCATCATTCATATATTCAGTTAACGAAAGAAGATGATGTGATGAAATCACATTGTCAGAAGGATATGTCCTTGAGGATTATTAAAACTACAATCAAGTGCAATTTTACTATTATGCATTTAGTTAATGTAGAATATAGAACAAGATCTTTGAAGTTTTGAACTGGATATTTTCATGAGTTAATGCTTTTACATATGGAATAAACATGTGAGTGGTTCACAAATACTTTTTGTCAAATTTTTTTGGGGGGGACTTTCTTTCATTGACATTTTCTCTGATTTGGTTACGTTTGTAAATGGATTACCTGCAGTTGGATAATCGTTGTGGAAGTGTTGCTGCTACTAGTGCTGCTGATTGTCTCTAAGAAATCTTTAACGTAAATTGTCAATCTTGAACCAAACTAACAAAGTATAATTCTCTCTTTAATCCTATATGAGGATGAATAAATATATGTGTCCTGTTTCTTCAGGCCTCTCTTCACTAAGAGCACAGGAGTAATACATGCTTTTAAAAGAAAATAACACAGAAGCCCTAATAAGACTGGAGTGTTATACTATCCGAGTATTCATGTCTAATAATAATCCAAAGAATGTGTTAAAGGTATTAAATGCACCTGCATGTCTAATGACATGAAACTTCATCGGTGTAGGTTCTCACTCCGGCAGAGTGGGTGGCGCTAATGTTATGCAGAGTGCTACAAGTCCAAAACTAAGAAAATGTCAGGCGAATGAGGGTGAGGAGAAGGGTGTGAAGGCAGGGCTGCTTAGTGTAGTGGTGAGATTTGAGGGAGAGCGGGGAATAAAGAAAGTTGCGCCATTAAAGCTGACAAAAGTCCTTGGAGAAGTGAAATATGCAAGTTTTGGGAGATAGTAACTTGACAGGCTGTAATACTAAAGCACAGGTGGAGATGGCCAAAGGAAATGAGTAGGCTGGCTTATGGATGTAAGGGGGTAATGTCTGGAGTAATCAGTGTTGGGATGGAGGAATTAGTGGAGTCGTTCGGTGAAAAGGGTGAAGAATGACAAAGGATGTCGAGAAAATGGAGACGGAAACACTTCCAGTTGAGTTTGAGACAAATGTAATCCCAAATGAGCGATCTGTGGATTTATGAGATCTAGTGTAAGGGAGTATATATATATATATATATATATATATATATATATATATATATATATATATAAAGCCTATGAGGTGTTTCAGTTGCCACGAAGTCGGACATGTGGTTGTGGTATGTGTACGCACACTATGGTCACATGTAATGTAATTTGGTTATGTTTTTATTTTTGGAGTCTTATTTCTATGAGAGAAATGTGGTAATATGAGCCATAATGGTGAGTTATTGTTTCCTGGTAAGAGCACAGGGTTTCTTTATAATACAGCATCTCAGTGTTGCCAGCAGGAGGCAGTGTGGCGCTTTGCTTCTCTGCCATGGAGAGAGGGGGTTGTAGCTGATTCCGTGGTCTATCCAGGGACCATGGTCTCTGGCACGGACCAGTGGTCACAACCACTAGGGGCGCTAGAGATACTGGTCCTGACCAGCTCCTCAGTGATCTGCCCTGTGGTCCCTGTGGTCTGTGAAGCAGTTTTAGTATTTTCTCCCCTTTCTAGTCGTTTTGGCAGCACTGTTAGCTGGATAAATGTTAGAGATCATAATCTTTTGTATATCAATTACACTACATCAGAATGATTATGATTAATATTGTTATTATTATTGATTATGAATATCCCTGTGGTCAGGACCAGCTGGTCTCTGGCACGGACCAGTGGTCACTACCAGTAGGGGCATTTAAGATACTGGTTGCCACCAGTGGCACAGTGGTCATGACCAGCTGCTCTGTGATCTGTTCTGTTGTTTGGACCAGTTGAGTGATCTGTGGAGTGTTTGTTTGTATCTATTTATTTTTAATATAACTTTTCCCTTTTCTCACTGTGTTAGCAGAATAGTCTGAATGTGAGAAGCCATAATGTAATCTTTTTAGTGTTGTATCTTAACATAGTCTTGTTGTGTCTTAAGATTGTGATTTTTATTGTTATTTTGTTATGTTGTATTGTGTTTTAAGAGCGTGAAACTGTGTTATTGTTGTTGTTTGAAAGGCTGCTTGTGTGATGAGTTGTTTTGTTTTAGTTTTTCTGGGTTGTATGTGTTAGATTTATGTTATTTGTTCCTGCCCAGGGACTACAGATGAAATTTAGCTAGTAGCTAATTCTGGTACGGCTGAGAGCCATGCAGTGTCCATGTTAAATAAACAAATTTTAAAAAATAATAATAAAAAAAAAATAAAATAATCGTATGTCTATTTTATTGATCATTATTATTAACAGAAATCATTAAAAAATGATTATATTATTGATATTAGTCGTAGTTGTATCAGTAGTACTTTCATTGTAGCTGATTCCGTGGTCTGTCCAGGGACCATGGTCTCTGGACAGACCAGTGGTCACTACCACTAGGGGCGCTAGAGACACTGGTCTGTCTTGTGGTCCTTGTCATCTGTCTGTTGTCTTGCTGAGTGGTCTTTGGAGTGGTTATTGTACATTTAGTACTAGGGGAGTTCCAACAAGGGTACCTCACAATTCGATTCAATTACAATTATGGGAGCTTCGATTCTTCGATTATATCGATTGTCAATTTGATTCGATTATTGGTGCCATGATTCTTCGATTATTGCTATTTCTATTGCTTTTTTCCATACAAGATTGATTTTGTCTGTGGCTACATTTGTAAATAAATAGCCTATCAATTAACTCAAAAAGCTGCCATAGGGAACAGAAGTGCATTCTTCAAAATTAAATAATTCAACTTATTCAGTCTAAACGTGCTAAAAAAAATATGATAAGATTTACAGCCTCACCCAGGCATGGACTGGTCTGGCATACCGGGCAATGCCCGATGGGCCGACACACATTTTTGGGCCGGGCTGTCATAATTTAATCAAAACAGTTTATTATAAATCATTTTTATCGACCGCGACGGCCCATTGGTTGATTTTCTAGAAGGACATTGGGCTAATCCAATTAAATCTCTCAGACCTCCTCTTTTTTTCTCTCTAAGTGCAAAGTTTAGCTGCTATATCAGGGAAATTCAGAAAATACATGTTAGAGATGATTTCAATAAAAAGGATAAAAGAATCAATTGAACTACACAGAGCAGACAAACGTGGTGGAGTTAACAATAGATGCTAAACTGCCGATTTTTTGTCCCAGTCCCCCCCTGGTCTCACCCCACACCATGTTCTCTAATGCAGACATCAAGTTTAAATATTTGACCAATGGTGTTTTACAGAGGATGATCTGAGCAGCTGTTCTATTCACGCTTAAAATGTTTTTTGTCTTTTCAATGTAATTTTCAATCTAGGAAATCAAACTGTACCTTTTATTTGCCAAGCTTCTCTTACTCTTTCAAATAATCAACCATCTACAGAAGCTATTTTTCTACTTCTTCTTATCATCATTATCATTGATTATTATTAATAATAATATTGTTAAAGTGAGCCTGTTATTGTTTAACAGAAAAATACATCATTCAAACAGCAACTTTTGCAGTCTTGTCAGTCTGATGGCGAGTTATCACCTTTCTGTCACCATTAACATACTGTTAGTAATCAAAGAGTCTCTGAAGCTTAACCATTGTTCTATATGTTTTAATACAAGATTTCAGCATTGAGCTCTACAATCAGGCTACATTTATGATTTTGTTCAGTCAAACGAACCAAAAATCATTATGAACATCATAATAAAGTTTCAGGGCGTTCCTGTAACCATGGTAACTCACGTGTCAGGGAGAGGTGCTGACTGAAGCCGTTTACACAGATACGCTCCAGACAAAGACCAGACTATAGTTGTTATTTCACTCATGTAGCACACAACAGGAGACTCTCCGTGTCAGACGAGTTTGTTCCAGGCACGTGCACACATAAGGCCCAAGGGGTGCTTGATCCCCTGCCCTTTTTACCTTGTATTATAAAGTGCCCTTTTTGTAGCCTGTGTTTTTTTTTTTTTAAATGAATAAATAAATTCCTGTTGCATGTTCCATGCCAAAAACGGCGGCATAAAAACGCCACTGTTATCCACCCTACGCATTTCCTCTTAATATGGCGTCAACAAAATGAGGCGGAAAGATTGTGACGGGTGCTTAAATTGTATTGTGTGCTGTAGCACCGTGAAAACTATGAAAAGGAAATACAGAAAGAAAATGAAGTAAACCCACTAAACATTAGACGTCTGATGGACGTGCAGATCATATTGCGAAAATGACCTCGAAAAGACGTCGTTTGGACGTCTAATGTTTAGTGGGAATATAAAACAATTTCCTAATACAATTTTCAAACCCTCAATACAATCACCCCCATTCAATAATAGAATACAAAAGAGATACATTAGAAAATGTTTACACTCATTGTTAAAACTTGATTAACCAAAAATAAATCTGGACACCTCAAGGATAAAAGTATGTTGAAGGTGCCGTTTGGAAAGCCATCTGCCTCCTAATAACAATAAACAAACTTAAAACAGACTGCAGCAACCTAATCAACATAAAGATGGCACGTGATTACAATACATGGTTCAAAGCAAACTTACTGGGATTACCACAAAAATACAGACAAAGAAAATACTTGACTGCACAGATGCAGCGCCAACCCAGCGGAGACAAAGGAGAAGGCGATTGAGATGCGCACAGTTGAGTTTACAGGGCTCATAGTCTCCTCCTTTTATACCTTGCTAAGACTGGTCACTAGATGGCAGTCCAAGGTCATTCACATGCTCAACAGAATACAGAGAGAGGCTGAGGTGACAGCCTAAAACAATTTACTGTTCTTTACAGTGTGTGTGTGTGTGTGTGTGTGTGTGTGTGTGTGTGTGCGTGTGA
>CAEMYA010000635.1:39271-55486 GCA_903131615.1 Diplodus sargus
TATATATATATATATATATATATATATATATATAAACTAATCACATGAATACATCCTCTGCAAAAGACAGGCTTGACACAGGTCTTGATCCCCGGTCGTCTGCATGTAACACAGCAGCAGTTCCCCTTCTCTATTCCCTCGTCCTACATGTTTTGTTTGACTACTATTTTGAACATCTCTGATTGAATAATTTCTGAAGGAGATTAATATGCGAAAAAAGCCAGCAAAGTTCCCATAGCATCAGGTAAGAAACCGATCGCAGTCGTTGTTGATTTTCCTCAAACATTAATGGAATTTCAATTTCCTCCACTTCTTCCCAGACAAGGAAGGCAAACACCTCAAGCTTAGCCAAGTCACGTCACATCTACGGGAAGAGAGAGTGTCCGACTTCATAGCAGCGTTTGTAGCCCCGCCCCTGCAGTCGCCAGCAGATCTCGCTGACGCAGTCGGTCAGCAGGAGTTCAACCTGAACGCGCTTATTCAAACTGATGCTTCCAACAGAAGCGACTTAAAGACTCCTGAGCTCTGAAGTGTCTGTAAGTATATGTTTAAGTGAATATATTTACAATCTGTGATGAAGGTAATTTCAATACAATCCTAAATGACCATCGATAACTGCCACTATTTTACTTTGTTATTGCCAGTGTTGTGCCTGAACGCGTTCAATGAACGATCGTTCATGAACTTTTGTCCGAACGTGAACTGAACGCATTTCTACCTGATGAGGTTACTTGTGAACGCGTTCATTCTGGTGTTTATGAACGGCGCTCTCGCAAAGTTTTACTTCGTTCAAGAGACTGCCAGGTTTCCATCGAGCCTTCCAGGCGAAAAGCGGCTAAAACCTACCGTAAACAGGCCTTAATATGTAAATTATATGTGATATGTGTCATCAAAATGCGAAGCATGGAGTCAAAAACAAATGATTGCAGCAGCACTCCCTCAGACTCTGCCTTAGAGGTGGGTAAAAATATCAATTCATCAATGCATAGCAATAGACTTTTCCCAATTTAATATCGATTCAGAAAATCCTCTGAATCGATTGAGGCAAGCCGCGGCCCCCGACCACCCGCTGTCCCTCGCCGGACGCCTCTCGGTCCCCGCCTCCAGCAGCTGGAAGCGCCTCGCCCGCGACCTCGCTCGAGGGTCGGAGGGTGATGCGCCGCGGAAACACCGTCGGAGCTGCGGAGGCGGGTAGCCGATGTCTGACGCACCGCTCTTTGGGAGACTGTAGACTCCCAGCGCAGCCGGTCTCAGCCTGGCTGCTGCACCGTGCGGCCGCGGACGGTGCAGAACGAACCTCACGATTCTTGCTGTCTGTGGTTCTATATGGTCTGTAGCAATAATTTTGAAAAATAATAGCTCGCAGCAACACATTGGAAAAAAAGAACTATAAACTAGTTCATTTTAAAATGTGTGAACTGAACTTTGAAGTAGTTCATGTACAAAGTGAACTTTCCCGACACTGGTTATTGCCAATAAGTTTAGGGCAGGTGAGCGAGTGTTAGAAAATATATTAGATTTGCCCTCTTTGGTCTATTTAATTTGCTGAACTAAAGACTGAATCTTAAGTGTTTAGAAATGGTTTTAATGTATCGTATGTTGTGTATTAATATTCAGAGACAATCTTATATAGTGTAAAAAAACTTTTCAGTGGAGTTGGCACAAAGAGAGAGTGAGACAGTGATCAGATAAAGGGATAAATGTGCTGTTAAAAGTTGAAATTTAAGAATAGTTCATGTTATTTATGTGATAATAAGTGCTCCGCCCTCCCTTCTTTACAGGCACAATGGCATCACCAACCCCTCTAAGCGTGGCCAACCCCACCTTCACTCTGGCTTTGCTCAATGAGCTGAGCTATAACGACACGACGGCAAATGTCTTCTTCTCCCCTTTCAGCATCTTCTCAGCCCTGGCTATGGTGATGATGGGGGCCAGAGGCAACACAGCTGCACAGATGTCAGAGGTACAAAACACACACACACACACACACACACACACACACACACACACACACATTAACGTCAGTGGTTACACCAAGTTCAGTTGTCCCGCTAACTACGATTACCATTTAGCAATGTGCATACACTGGTAATTTTAAAGAACAGAAAAACAAACAAAAAGGGTCTCATTCAGAGGACTTAAACAATATTGCACATAAGAACACAAGAATCTTGGCTGAAAACCAATACACTGGTAATCCAACAGCGCCTTTTACAGTTGAGTTAATTGAATGAGGTAATCTAAAAATATATTCAGCTTTTCAACTAAAATGTCTTGTTGAAGTAGCCTTGTCTAAACCAATGGTATCCTGCCTTTTTTTATTTGATCCATCACCATATATTTCAACCATTTATCCATCACATTTAGCTAGCAGTAAACCATTTATCCATTAGACTCTCTTAAGATAACTCTCAGTAATTTATTACCTACTTTATTTTTTTGCCTAAGCTATATATATATTGTTAATGTGATATGAGACAAATGAGAGTTCCATTATATCAAGAGAAGACAGGCCGATATCTCCAATACTCTGCAAATCACAAACAGTCTAGATGGAGGAATAGCACAACAGATAGTCTAATCTGTTAATAGGCAAAATAATCACCACGCTGGTCTGATAAACTGTTTATAACAGACTGCTGTGTTCTATTTAACACTTGTCTTCTTCATCCACAGTGCCTGAAAATCCGTGATGTTCAGGACGATGTCCACAGCAGTTTTGAGCAGCTGCTGGGTGAACTCAACAAGACAGACGCTCCGTATGCCCTCAGTGTGGCCAACAGACTGTACGGGGAGCAGTCCTACCAGTTTGAGGAGGTGCGTGTGTATTTCAGCATGTGTGTATGTATCTTCAGGAGTAGGTCTGGTTGTGTTAACATTATTTGTACGCTGGAGTGAATGAGATACACAGACAAGAATATCTGAGCTGAAGGAATGATGAATGAGGGAGTGGGCAGCAGGCCAGTATAGAAGCAAGGAAAGTAGTGGTTGTAAAAATATTCTAGCTGTGATGACCTTTAACTCCACTTACTAAGTAAACTAACCAGCTTATGAATTATCTTATTGTTTTGTGTGATCACAATCAGTAAATGTGTTGTTGATGGTTCCAGAATTTCTTAGGAGGCACCATGAAGCACTACAACGCAGAGCTGGAGTCTGTTGACTTCGTAAAGAGCTTTGAGGCGGCAAGACTCAACATAAACAGCTGGGTGGAGGAGAAGACACAAGGTGGTTCATACACACTAACATACACACTTATCAGTATGTTAATAGACACTCATGTCTCCTTCATCTAATGCAATTATTATAACATGGGTCAAATATTGTAAACAGATATTTAACTGGAGGAGCACCTTATTACTGTTAAGCACACTCACTTATGTCAGTCTCATTGTAGAATGCAGAAATAAAAGCTAGATCTCCAGACTGCTAAAACTTTGCATTAACATGTAAACTTAACATGTAAACTTGTTAGAGTGTTTGAGTTGAAGGGTGGAGACTAATTTCATCAACTTTTCTTGGTATTAATTCAATTTGTTCTGTAAATGCAAAAGAAATATCTTTTTGTGTCAAAAATATGATTGAACTACATTCTGTGTCAGAGAAACATTGCGGTAGACGGAACCTTTTTTCAACACATTACATGCTTCAGTTGAGTGAAATCTTATCATATATCATATCATTTTGTTCTCTAGGTAAAATTAAGGATGTGCTGGCCCAGGGTGTGTTGGACAGCACGACCAGGCTGGTGCTGGTCAATGCCATGTACTTCAAAGGCAACTGGAACAAGAGGTTTGAGCACTACGACACACGTGATGCTCAGTTTAGAATCAACCAGGTAACGCTGCTCAAAGAAAACATCCAATATGGTTACAGTGATTGACAAACCCCATATTTTCTAACTTTAACTGAACGTTAGAAAACATAAGGTTTAAAATGATTGTATAGCAGCAGAGACCATTTAGTCAGCTCTGAACCGGTCAACAAAACACTGAATCTGGATGAGGTGATTTGTAACGAGACAGAAAAAAAAACAGAAACACTGAAAAACAACCTCAACAACAAGCCTCCATACTGTGTCAGCTTTTCAAGTTGTTATGGAAACTTGTTAGTGAACAACTAGCAAGATGTGTGGCAACCTGGCCGAGCCATTACAGGGTTTTCACTCACCACTTGATGAATGTACGTCCAGGTTTCACCATAACCCTACAAAGTCAGCCGGGTCTTCGCTTTTGATTAAATGTTCACCTTTCTTCATTTCTTTATTTCAGCTCACCACCGTTTCTCACTGACTGGATAATTTGCAAATGGCTGGAGTGTGTGTTGTTGTCTACAAGACTTCAGCTGGTGTTAAGTTTCTCCAAGTCTTTCTATTTTTTTCTATTTGATTTCAGAATGAAACCAAACCAGTGAAGATGATGCGCCAGACATCTCGGTTCCCTTTTACCTTCATCCCTGAAGCCAACTGCCAGGTAATCAAGCTGTTCAGTTAATGAATCCATTACTGCAGTATGTCAGTTAATATTTCTGTCAGTCCATCAAACAACTGGGATCATTGAACCAGTCATATATTCCCTTTGTTAATGAGGTGACTTAAAGTTACCTTAATCAGGAAGCTATCATATAATTTTTTTTGTTGCTTGTGATCCAATACATTATCTTGTTAAAACAAAAGATAACCAAACAGTTGAACAGTATATGCTGTATATCTGTTGTATTGCTCTAAACCTGTTGAACAGATCTTAGAGATGTCATACGAAGGAAATGAGATCAGCATGCTCATCTTTCTACCCAACGACATGACGGAAGGAACAACAGGTCTGGAGAAGGTAGGAACACCGCCGGCCCCCTGCGCGCACACACAGAGACACACACACAGACACACACACAGACACACACACTTGTAGTGTTGTCACGATACCAAAATTATGACTTTGGTGCGATACCTGCCTAAAATATCTCGATACCGATACTGAAACGATACCACGGCGGACAACTAAAACATCATCAAAGGTAATGGAATAAAATATGAGATGATAGAAGATGGAACTTAAAATGATATATTTCTTTGTATTAATTAAAACACTTAAACTTAAAAAGTCAAAATAAAAATATATATTTTTGTAAAAGCTGCTGAGCTTTATAGCTACTGAACCTGTTCTAACAACAATGAAATGATTATGCGGCTGTTTAACTTAGCTGCCAACTAGGTTACAAGCATCTCTGTATCGAAGAAGACAAGTGTCTTCTTGTTTTGGCCATTTGTCTTGTTTGCTCTCAGAGATTATTAAATAACCTGATTTTCCATTAAAAGCTCAGTGCTTGTAGTAGAAAACAATTAACAGCACATTAACTACAATTTTATTCAGCATAGAAATAATGACCATAAATGACATTAACTGTAAGTCTGGCAATTCATAAAATAAGATATTAATTTATTCATCCCACAAAGGGGAAATTTGCATTTCATGTTGATACATTTCAAACTCTGGATTATTAGCCTGCAAACTACATTAGTGCACTAAAGTACAACACAAATGACCCAGACCTGGTGGAGGTCTGTGCTCTAATCAGACCATTTTCTAATAATAACATTACAATATATATTATAAATTATTGACAAAAATGTGCATGCTATGATTATATTACTAGTACTGATTGACTTAAAATAGATCATTTATAAGTGGTGTCGTTGATCAGCATACTTGTGAACACCAGCGCATGTTATGGTAAAGTTCATGTTACTAGTGTGAACGTTGTGTTTGCATACAGAGATGTGTGGAACCACATCAGACTGTTAAACAGTTAGCTGTATCCCTGACGGCCTTGTGCAACTATGATGGTGAAAAAAGTTTGTTTGATGCAAAAAAAAAAAAAAAAACTTGCTTGATTTACATCCGGGGGATATTTTTATTCTATTCATATATTTTCTGTCCATATTTCTAGTTATCTATCGCTAACCTGCAGCTCTTTGAACTCTTTAAACAAGTCTGCATGTCTGTCAGCTAGATGTTTCGCCAAGTTGGACGTGTTGTCTCTCTTGGTCATTACGGATTTAAAGCATCGTTTACAGACAGGCTTCATGGTGTCCGTGGGCTCTCCCTTACTGTCAGCAACGTTAGGAAATATTTCCATATTTCGCTCTGTGTGTCTGCTTTTTCAACAAGCCTTGGACGGTCGGCAGGAGCACTCATGTCACTTTCAGCCATGTCTGTCTCGCTCTGCTCTGTGACTGTCTGTCACCGTGAAACCACGCCCACTCTGGCTGCAGGCAGTGAGGAAGCAGATAGAAGCTGCACACACAGACATGCTGTTCATAAAGTACCCATACTAATAAAACGTGAAAAAGTATTGTTTCTAACTGCTGGGTACCGCGGTACCTTTCTAGTATCGGTTTACTGTGCAACACTACACACTTGTTTACACTTGTACACTCAAAGAAACACACCAGACACAGACAAACTAATAATTGATTTTATGTCCACCCCAGCTGGAGAAGAAGCTTACCTATGAGAACTTTGTGAAGTGGACTCGTCCAGACAAGATGGATAGAACTGCGTTTGTTGTGGGGCTGCCCCGGTTCAAGATGGAGGAGAAGTATGACATGAAGAGTGTCCTGGTCAGCATGGGCATGGTGGATGCTTTTGATATCGCAAGGAGTGACTTCTCTGGTAGGAGCACATCAGACATACTCATAAAAATATAAAAAGATATAAGTAAAGAACAGATGGTCATCCAAATCAATGAGCTCTGTGTTTCTATGGTGTAGGGTGAGCCCAGGCATTATATTTATTTAAATTATTCTTTAATCCATCTCTTCTGCTGACAGGCATGTCTCCTGCCAATGACCTGGTCCTGTCAGAAGTCGCCCACAAGGCCTTTGTGGAGGTCAACGAAATGGGAACTGAGGCTGCTGCTTCCACTGCCCCTCTATCTGGGCCCCGCTCTGCCATTACATATTTAAACCCAGTTCCCTTCATCGCAGACCACCCCTTCCTCTTCTTCATCAGGCATAACCCCTCCATGAGCATTCTCTTTGCTGGCCGGTACTGCTCCCCTGAGTGAGCACTGTATGTATCACTAGAAGAATGTGGAGAGGATCACCACTCTAGAGCTCCCTATAGCTGATCACACCCTGAGTTTCCATCCTGTATTTTGTATTTAAGATGTTTGATTTTCTGAACTTTGGCTTCTTGTCTGCATCACTTCTCACCAGTGATTCTGTGTTTATCCTGTGCCTTCTTGAACATAACATTCTTGCACTGCTGATCTTTTGCACATAATCTCATCCTGATGATATGGTTTACTTCATGTCTATGATGCATCTATGACCCTATTTGCTGCACCTTCATACTCTACCCTAGTGTAACTATATCATTAAATTGTGGTATGTCTTATCTTATCCTTTACACCCTTTGTGAGAATTTGCCTTTATTACATGTCTATTATGCCTGTTTTTTCAACCACCAGCACAGATGTTGACTGTGATTTTATACCATATGAACATGTGATGGTGCAAGATTCTCTGCACTTTTCATCCTTTATATATTCAGTTAACCAAAGAAGATGATGAAATCACATTGTCAGAAGGATATGTCCTTAAGGGTTATTAAAACTACAATCAAACAAACTGTAAAATTGCTATCATGCATTTAGTTAATGTATAATATGTGAGTGGTTCGCAAATACTGTTTTACCCTTTTCTTTTAAACTACTCCGTTTATTGACATTTTCTCTGATCTGGTTATGTGTGTTAATGGATTCAGTTGGATTAGTCGTCAGCTACTGCTAGCTGCTACTTGAAATGCTGATTATCTCTGAGAAGTTAATGTTTAACCAAACTAACAACAGTATAATTCTCTCTTCAATGCTATATGAGGAATAATCAATATATGTGTGTCCTGTTTCTTCAGGCCTCTTTTCACTAAGAGCACAGGAGTAATACATGTTCTTAATGGGAAAAGGATTGTAGTGATTCAGTCTCTACTCTATGTAGTCTCACATCAGGTATATCAAATTATCAACAGGATTTACTGTATGAAATAATTCATAATCAATAAAGAGTGGCAGCAACACTGGGATCGAGAGGTGAGTGGAAGACATATATATTCCATTCAAAATACAACAGAAGACAATTATGACCAGATCAGGAATAGGACACAGTAACCTTTATAGTACACTTCACATTATAGGGAAGCATCCAACCAACATGTTAATTGCAGTAAATATGTAGTAGAGAGGAAGGACATGATGGGAGGAATGAAAAGATCAGGGTTAAATGGAGCAGGAATAAAGAACATATTGTGTGGTGGAAGCCGACAAGGTAGAGGACACTGGCTCAGCTTGCTATTGTGAACATGACTCTCAGGGCAAATTTGAAACAAGGATGAAGTTAGATTATTCCAAGAGGTGGCAGTAGCGCAACACTTAGGATTGCAACGTCCTTTAATAAGGATATACTTCTACAGTATATATAGTATCTGCAACCACTTCTTATTGATGATAAGTTGACTGATGACTGAGTTGTCAAGTCATAAACACAGAAAAGTGCTCAGGGCTTTCTTGGAAGGACTGTATCTAACAATAAACCAAAACAGTAAGAATGAAACAGTCATTATGGAAGTCACATTTTATTTTTTGTAGGGCTGTCAGGCGATTAAAAAAAATAATCTAATTAATTACAGGATTTGTAATTAATTAATCTAATTAATCGCATTTTAATCTCATAAAGGTACCCAAATTAAGAATTCGAATTCTAGGACATTACAAAATTGCATTGCATGACTAATCAATTGAATACACTGAGAAGAGAAGAACTTGCCGTTCAAAGGCCCTCGCAAACTTTACCTCACCAAGTGTTTCTGATGAAAAAAAATCTCCGCAACGGTCAGCCCGCCAGACCGAGACTTCAGTGAACTTTACCCCAGAAGACAGTCTCCTTCGGTTTTGACTGACAGGGAGACACCAGGGAAGCCCCTTGAAAAAACACACACGTCATCATCATGACATCATCATCATGACATCATCATCATGACGTGTGCGGTCACGTCTCTTTGGGAGCCGCAGCGCCGGCTTTATGTGTGAATTACACAGCGGCTCATCTTTACAGCGATGTTTCGCTCTGTGTGAACGAACAACGGCGGAGAATTGGCGAATGACCGCTGCGGTGTTAATGTAGTGTTACTTACAGCTCATAGGGCTGATCTGGACTGGAAGTTGTGTCGGGATTCTGCCTTCTCACAGCGCGAGACAGGTTCGTGAGTGTCGCCATTTCAGCTGCGATACCTGTACGTTACAGCCCTACTCGCCACGCAGGTGGGAAGTGACGAACACGTCCGGACAAGTTCCTCGGTGGTAGTGCTACAGTGACGTGCCACTGCCAATTAGCCTAGGGGTCGTTCAATGGGCCAAATTTAAAATGCTTGAATTGCCACTCACAATCTCAGAATTAATTGCGTTAATTTTTATAACGTGTTAATTTGCAGTGTAATTAATTAATCTAATTAACGCGTTAAACTGACAGCCCTAATCTTTTGAATTACAAAAGCTTGCTTCAGGTTGATTTTTGGTTGGAAACATTGTTGCAGTCTCTGATCCGTGTTCTTTTGATATTGTCACCAGGTAAAATATAAGATGTGGTGGTGGATGGCATGTTGAAGCCAGTGACCAAGCTATTGCTGGCAAATGTCATCCACTTTAAAGCTGCCTGGGATGAGTCATTCAAGTCCATGTGATACACTCCAGCATGCGAGGTCCTTTCATTAGGATAGACTTCTCCAGCATGTATAGTATCTGCACCCACTTCTATTAGTAATAAGTTGACTTTGGTCCAATGAAGATGAACATGAGTCTTTCATTTAGTGTAGGCAAACATTCTTTTTTTACACAACATGAAAATTAAGGAACCTATCCTGGCAAAACTTTTTTCACCACCTCAAGTCATAAACACAGAAAAGGGTTCAGGGCATTCTTGGAAGGACTGTATCAACAATAAAACAATCAGACAGTAAGACTGGGACAGTTATCATGGAATTATCATCATTAAAATGACTGGAAGCTTGATAGCGGTATTTATGAAGCCAGCCAGGTTTAAGCTGGATGGGTGAGTTAGCCAACAGCAGGCAAGACCAAAGGCAGTGAAGCAACAGACTGAATGAATCTGAATGAGATGATTTAGTTAGGGTGAATCCATAAATGTGTCATTCGTGGTTCCAGGGTTTTTCTTAAAGCAAACAAGGACAGACTACAACGCAGAGCTTGAAGCGGTCAACTTCAAAACCATGTATGAGGCAGCCTCAGGCAAGATCAACAGCTGGGTTGAGAATCAGACCCAAGGTGCATCACATGTACTAACATACACACCATCAGAGTATTACATAACCCTCTCCATCCCATGCAATCCTGATGAACAATCTTTAGATGAGCTCTATCTGGTTAACACCACACTATGGTAATGTTTCCTGATCAGTGTTAAGTTTTAGCTCATCTATCTCACAGTATGCCCCTTAATATGAAAGTGTGGTCTGATGACTCACTTCTTCAGAAATTACCATGGTAATTCTGTGGCAAAATTAATCACTCTTCTACCTGTTTGACAAATAGAAATGATGTGGTAATTAAATAGACTTGGTGTCCTTTCTAATTGGCCTTTTTTGTCAATTATTTTCTGTGATTGGAATCACAGCTAATAAGCATTTTATTTTTTCGTATTGCAAAAGTTTGCTGCTGGTTGATGTTTGGTTGGAAACATTGTTGCAGTCTCTGGTCCATGTTCTTTTGATATTGTCACCAGGTAAAATATAAGATGCGGTGGTGGAAAGCATATTGAACCCAATGAATAAGTTTAATTTCAACCAGGTAAAACTGTGGAAATAAAACAGTGAATGTTGACTGACAAATGTCAGTCAGTGTCTGTCTGTATGTTCAGGCATACAGCACTGTGCAGGATATGAAGTATATTAGTTTAGCAAACGGACCTTGAAAGTGATTTTTAAGGTTGTATTGTATCAGGTGAAAGTCATAAGAAAGTCTTTGAGCTTTCCATCAGGGTCATGACAGGTCTGACTGAAGGAAGTGGTTAGAGTCTGATTTAAAAGAAAACAGGGATATAGATTTATATCCCATGTTAGACAGGTTCAGGGGGAAATTCTTCTGACAATCAATTTGTCAATCATTTCACGTCCTTGTAATACATCCCAGCATGCAAAGTCCTTTCATTAGGATGTACTTCTACAGCCTGCATAGTATTTGCACCCAATTTTTATTGATCATAAGTTGACTTTGGTCCAATAAAGATGAACACAAGTCTTTCATTTAGTGTAGAAACACACTTTTTTACACAACATGAAAATTAAGGAACCTATCCTGGCAAAACTTTTTTCACCACCTCAAGTCATAAACACAGAAAAGGGCTCAGGGCGTTCTTGGAAGGACTGTATCAACAATAAAACAATCAGACAGAAAGACTGGGACAGTTATCATGGAATTATCATCATTAAAATGACTGGAAGCTTGATAACGGTATTTATGAAGCCAGCCAGGTTTAAACTGGATGGGTGAGATAGCCAACAGCAGGCAAGACCAAAGGCAGTGAAGCAACAGACTGGATGAATCTGAATGAGATGATTTAGCTAGGGTGAATCCATAAATGTGTCATTTGTGGTTCCAGTGTTTTTCTTAAAGCAAACAAGGACAGACTACAACGCAGAGCTGGAAGTGGTCAACTTCAAAACCATGTATGAGGCAGCCTCGGGCAACATCAACAGCTGGGTTGAGAATCAGACCCAAGGTGCATCACATGCGCTAACATACACACCATCAGTGTATTACTGTGAGAATGACCACATTTGCGGCTGGATGATACAGCAAAGAAGAATGATCCACAGGCAGATTTGAGGTGGGTCACGGAGGTGGTTCTTTTATTCAGCTCGGAAAACAGAATGGAGACCTCAGCCCAGCGCATAGAGACATCAGCACAAGGACAGCATGGTGTTAAAATGGCACCCCTTTATAGGGTGTCACAGCTAATGACTCAGGAAGATTACATTTGCTGGGATCCACTGCCTACTACATGTTTAACCCTCCATTTTTATTCCTATATTTACAACATCATTATTGACTTCTATATACACACCCCATTTACATCCACCACCAAGGAAAATACACATATCCATTTAGTTTATATTTGCTAAAACACAAGACACACATTTCTACTACCCCCACATCAATTTACACTTGGTTGCTCCCAGAACTATAAATCAGTGTTTGTTTCCTGAGGAAACCTTTTGCCTGCGCACCCTGAAGACAGAGACTGGTGAGTACACAACACACTTTACTTCCCTCAATGCACACACTTATTGAGCAACATGATACACATTTTAACTTGGCTCCTTGTTTGATCAATTAACAAACTTAATAGGCACATTTAACCCTATGTCCCTCTGCTCTAGGTAACAACTGCGTGGCCTACACAGCACCCATCAGCCAGATCAAGACCCGCCAAACATCAATCATTAATGGCGACAAATACTCAAACACGTATCTATATATCCATACACATGTGCCAAAACCAGTGTCAAAATGTATTATGCAAACCTCCAATAAAGTTTGGTTGCTCTTCTTAAAGTGTCCGTGCAATTATTAAAGTGCATCTGTAGTCACACTTAGTCCAAAGTCCGATGATACCAGGTGTGCAAAGCCAGGTGACGATGTGCTCTTCGTCACAATTACATAACCCCCTCCATCCCATGCAATCCTGATGAACAATCTTTAAATGAGCTCTATCTGGTTAACACCACACTATGGTAATGTTTCCTGATCAGTGTTAAGTTTTAGCTCATCTATCTCACAGTATGCCCCTTAATATGAAAGTGTGGTCTGATGACTCACTTCTTCAAAAGTTACCATGGAAATCCTGTGGCAAATTAATCACTCTTCTACCTGTTTGACAAATAGAAATGATGTGGTAATTAAATAGACTTGGTGTCCTTTCTAATTGGCCTTTTTTGTCAATTATTTTCTGTCATTGGAATCACAGCTAATAAGCATTTTATTTCTTCGTATTACAAAAGTTTGCTGCTGGTTGATTTTTGGTTGGAAACATTGTTGCAGTCTCTGGTCCATGTTCTTTTGATATTGTCACCAGGTAAAATATAAGATGCGGTGGTGGAAAGCATATTGAACCCAATGATTAAGTTTAATTTCAACCAGGTAAAACTGTGGAAATAAAACAGTGAATGTTGACTGACAAATGTCAGTCAGTGTCTGTCTGTATGTTCAGGCATACAGCACTGTGCAGGATATTAAGTATATTAGTTTAGCAAACGGACCTTGAAAGTGATTTTTAAGGTTGTATTGTATCAAGTGAAAGTCATAAAGTCTTTGAGCTTTCCATCAGGGTCATGACAGGTCTGACTGAAGGAAGTGGTTAGAGTCTGATTTAAAAGAAAACATAGATATAGATTTATATCCCATGTTAGACAGGTTCAGGGGGAAATTCTTCTGACAATCAATTTGTCAATCATTTCAAGTCCATGTAATACATCCCCGCATGCAAAGTCCTTTCATTAGGATATACTTCTACAGCCTGCATAGTATCTGCACCCAATTTTTATTGATCATAAGTTGACTTTGGTCCAATAAAGATGAACACGAGTCTTTCATTTAGTGTAGGTAAACACACTTTTTTACACAACATGAAAATTAAGGAACCTCTCCTGGCAAAACTTTTTTCACCACTTCTCAAGTCATAAACACAGAAAAGGGCTCAGGGCATTCTTGTAAGGATTGTATCTCGCAATAAAACAATCAGACAGTAAGACTGGGACAGTCATCATGGAGTTAACTTTATTAAAATGCCTGGAAGCTTGATTAATGGTATCTTCAAAGCCAATCAGTGTTTGGTCATTTCGACACTAAAACAAATTTTACAAGCCACACCACTTTGGTTTATGAGTTAATATAGCAGCCTATCAGTTATCGATTGTACACTGGCCTTACAAGAAAGCAAAGAAATGCTAGTTTTATTACACCGAAGGTTTTACAAGGTTTTCGGGCGTGTCAGCTTGGAAATAAATAAAGCTGATGCTTCGAACAGAAGCGACCTAAAGACTCCTGATCTCTGAAGGACCTCAAGTCAAGTGTCTGTAAGTAAGTAGATGATGAACGTCATTCAGAGTGTGATGGAGGGATTTGATTATTGGGTTTGTTGACAATTGATGTAAAAGCAGCAAGCAGGCTAAACGCACACTGGGTCTTGAGCCTTCTCTGGTCTTTCTAATGTTTGCTGAACTAAAGAATTTTAAGTGTTCAGAAATTGTCTTAATATATCATCTTTCATGTATTAATATTCAGAGACAATCAGTGTAATATAGTGAAAAAAAGTGAAATACTAATCAGATAAAGGCATACCAGTGATATTAAAAGTTTTAGAATAGTTATTAATGTATTAATTTATGTAATAATAAGTGCTCTTTCCTCCCTTCTTTACAGGCACAATGGCATCACCAACCCCTCTATCCAAGGCCAACACCACCTTCTCATTGGCTTTGCTCAAAACGCTGAGTGATAAAGACAAGATGGCAAATGTCTTCTTCTCTCCTTTCAGCATCTCTTCAGCCCTGGCTATGGTGATGCTGGGGGCCAGAGGCAACACAGCTGCACAGATGTCAGAGGTACAACACACACACACACATTAAAGTTAATGTATATGCAGGGTGGTACACCAAGTTCAGTTTGATCTTTTTTTCTGTTTAAGATGGTATTATGGCTGTCCACCTGGTGCACAAAATGATGCAGATTTCATAATGTAAATGTCTCTGGGACTGTTTAAAGCAACGCGGAAGAGTTTGAAATTATACAGAAGTGAAGGGCAGAAAGTTGTTCTGCAGGCCCTTATTCAGTATGAATCACCAAAGTTTTCTGTCAGTATCAGCAAGAATAACAAGGTCTGTCCTGTTCAGACTCTGACTGAGTTTTATGGGGGGCAGTTCTGTGCAGTGTTACTATAGAAACGTTACAAATAACACGGAAGTGTAAAGGCCATAAAGATCTAGGTAAAGTCATGAGTGCACATTATGCAGCCTATTAAGAAGTATGTCTACATATGCAGTATGATTTATAATGTTTAATGGTAATAATAATAATACAAATTATATAATAATAATTATATGATAATAATAAAATAATAAATTATATAATAATAATAAAGTTACAGGTTTATACTCTTCTCAAACCTTTGATGGTACAGAGTGCATACGACCAGTCATTCTTGTATTTAGTCCTTTTTATGCCCTCCTTTGATCAGATGCAGTATTATAACTGGGTATTTGACAGGGGCAGGTATTAAAATGTGTACATATATATGTGTGTGTGTGTGTGTGTGTTTGTGTGTGTGTGTGTGTGTATACAATGGCATGCAGTGCCTGTCATGGGTTCATGATCCTTTTGAAGTGGAGTCTATGATAAACTTACTATATTGTGTAAGTTACTGGACACAGTGAGATTCTGTTAAATTAAACAGTAAGAGGGACACACCCAGCTACACAAAGACAAAAATCCACCTGATCATCTTAATTTTCCAAGAAGTTGTTCTGATCGTGTTGGTCAAACATAACATAATGACCCTGGCTCCTCTCGCATGTCTTTGTGAGTAACGGGAGGTGTGTGATTGGGCGCGCATGATGAGCTCAGAGGTGAACGTAACGTATGGCTGCTGTGAGGGTTTTTATGCAGTCAGTTACCAGAAAGTCCAGCCATGTGAAGTGTTTTCTTATAACTTGTTCACTAACCAGCTGGTCATCAAATACCACAGTCTGTTGATGGGAATGAGAAATGTGTGAGTCAGCGATAACATCATCTGAATTTCCAAGAATTTGACATCTTCCCGCTAACTATGATCACCATTTAGCAATGTGCATACACTGTTACTTTCAAAGGAGAAAAACACAAAAAGGGCCCTATTAAGAGGACTTAAACAATATTGCACATAAGAACACGAGAATCTTGGCTGAAAACCAATAAACTGGTAATCCAATGGAGCCTTTTACTGTTGAGTGATTTGAATAAGGTAATCTAAAAATATATTCAGCTTTTTAACTAAAATGTCTTGTTGAAGTAGCCTTGTCTAACCAATGGTATCCTGGCTTTTTAATCTGTTCCACTGCCATATATTTCAACCATTTATCCATCACATTTAGCTAGCAGTAAACCATTTAT
>CAEMYA010000637.1:15079-25926 GCA_903131615.1 Diplodus sargus
GATGCAAATTAATCACTCTTTTGAACACATTTGTTTTGAGAAGAAAAAAGGCTTTATTTTCGTGACCCCAGACAACTTGCCGGACTACTTTCGTCAGCACCAAAGCCGGGCGAGAACTCGGCGCAAGGGACACTGTGGGGGGTAAGTCAGTGTGGATGCACGATACTGCTGACGGGGATACCATACAGATTCATATCAAAAAAACCCGAACTATCCCTTTAATTCCTTCCTCTCAAAAATCGGGCATGAAAATGTCACAAACTTCGCCAGCTTCTCGGTGAATTCTCTGGCATCCTTATGGGCAACTAAGTTGAGTTGTTACAGCGGAGGAAACGATTCAGCGACCAGCACTGCTGCAAACTCCTCATCTCTGCTTTCACTCACGATGGCGGACATTTGTTTCGCCATCGCCCTGATCATTTTGCGGGACACTCTCTCGTGGCCCGTTTGCTGATAACTCATCCCCGCATGTTTATCTCAGGCTCCTCGTTAGCCTTCTTCCTCCCTCCAGCAGGCAGCCTGACCTGTTGCTGTCCTCCTCGGACAGACGCTGAAGCTCAGTTTTATTTTATTCGCCAATCTCTCTTTCTCTCTTTGGGTCGACAGAGAAACGTCTAGCAGCTGCTTCTCCCGAGTTTTCCTCTGCATATTCTACAGCAGAAAGTTTGAATTTCAAGACGTACTTTTTTATATTTTTGCTCCAGCTGACAGTTACTACGTTGCCATGGAGATGGATAAACACAGACTTGGCGGAGTAATATTTTGAGTAATGAGTCAGGCGTGCTGTCATGCTGATTTGAGCACGGTCAAAATGTCTTGCTGACCAATCAGATTGCTTGGTCGGAACTACTTGTTGTATAATTGTAGTTAACACCTTCATTAAATTGTTACAGACCTGTGATCTGTGTTGACCACAGTGTTGTTGCACTCAGAAACTCTGGGGGGCGCCAACATGCACAAAGGGCCAGTTTCTACATAATGTTGCTTTAAAACCGGCCTGATACTTACTTTGTTATGTGGACTCATCTCTTTGTGTTGGATGTGATTTTCTTGTTGTAACAATTATCTGAGACAGTTTAAATAACATCCTGTATTTCTTTTACAAAAATAGACTGGATGAATCTCCCAACTGTCCAGAAGTCTGATGACAAAGGTGAGATGGAAGCCTTGCAGAAGTTCCTGCCAGCAGCTGCTTCCTGTGTCACCTGATTGTCTCTGTTTTGTGGCTGATGCCATTAATTAATTTTTAAGTTTCATATGGCCACCAGTGACTTTATCTAACAGTGTCCACATTTGTCTCACATTTAGAATTAGGTGGTGATTATTTTATATTTGCTGACAACTTTGCATCACTCACGTCACTGTTTGGGGTCATTGTCTTTTTGAAAAACAAATGATGGACCCACTAAGAACAAACCAGATGGGATGTCATCATGTCATCATGTCATCCTGGTCAAGTGTGCCTTGAATTTTGAATAAATCAGCAACAGCAGCTCCACACATCACTCCTCCTCCTCCTCCTCCTCCTCCTCCTCCTCCTCCTCCAGGCTTCATGAAGGAACCACACATGTAACCAACAATCTCAAATTTCAACTCATCAGACCAAAGTTCATATTTTGTGTTTTTTGGCCCCAAAACAAAGAAATCTTGTTGTTGTTCTTCCTCAGTAGTGGCTTCTTTGCAGCAGTTCGACCACGAAGGCTGATTCACACAGTTTTTTTTTGTTTTTTTTGTTCAGTATTAATCTACAATGAAGTCATGCTATGTGGGGTCGAGGTGAAGTCTGGAGTTTTTGAGTGATTCTGCTGTCCTGACCGAAACTGAAATGTGTCAAAATGTTTTACACTCATAATCGTTGTAACTCTGTTACAGAAGTTGTTCCAACAGGTCGTCAAATGTTCGACACTGTTGGCTTCAGTAAATTGGAATCTGTAATCTGGTGCCATAATAAAATAAAGTGTTAATGATTGTGCTTCCTGTGTTTTCAGAACATGTTAGCTAATAATGATCAGTCTTATAACACAGGGCTGTAACAAATTGACATTTGATGCTTGATTATTTAAAGAGAGGACAGGAAGTAAGAAGAGGGACGAGACAAGAGTCACTGATACAACCTCCATAACAACATGTGATAGAAAGAAGAGAGACAGAGAGAAAATATCACATTATGGCACTTTAGGGCCTCCGTAGAAACAAATGAGGTCAAATAATCAGAGATAATAATAATGATCTGTGTCCTCTTTATATAATAAACTCCCTCCCTCTCTGGTCATAGTATCATTGTTCCTAACACATCCTCTTTATTTGTACACTGTGACTTTTCAGCATTACTATCAGAAGACAGACAATAAGGACAGATGAATTAAAGGCTTCTGGTAAAAGTTATTATCTCAGAAAAACCTGCACACATGATAGAAAATATCAGATTATGGGATTTTAGGGACACGATAGAAGACGAAAGAAGAAACGCACAACACGTGCTCTTCCTGTTGTTGTTTCAGAGACAACCCTCTTTATCATTGTGGGCGGTGGTCACAAGAAAAGCTGCTGCAGACAGTTTCATTTGTGTGTTTGTGTGACGCAGTTCTTCCACCATCTAAAGGTATTGTAACACATGATTTATATATTTTATTGAATTTGAACAATGTATGATAATAAGTAGTCTGTGTTTCTTTTAAGAGTGAATTTATTGAAATTCAGGAGAGTAGAAGTTTTATAATAGAGACCAGGATGTGATTCTCAAGTAAAATACTGTTGAAAAACTTTATTTGGAACTTTTGTTGTTGACAACATTAATTCATGGAAGAGGAATCTTACAGGAGTGTAAAGTGAGCAGAGAAGCTGCATGAGGCTGTAAACTGTTTATAAGTTAGGACTTTAATAAATGTGACTCTTGAAAAACAATAAGGAAGTGGCTGCCATGTTGTTTCCTCTGATGAAAGTCTGCCTGTGTGAAGGAGAGCTTGCTTCTCTGTGTTAGTTCTTAGTTGGAGCAACAAGAACATTTTATAGCAAAATAAGTTTATTTATTGAAAACTTGTTCAACAATGAATAAATTAATAACAAGAGTTTGGAGATTTGATGAAAGCAGTTCACTTAAGTTTCATTTTGATCTGTGACGCAGTTTGTTTTTTCTAGTGTTTTTTTTTCATCAGGAAATGTGACTACAATGATTTCTTAAAGGTTTTTGTATCATCCATTTATTCATCCATCCATTATTATGTCATTTCATTTCTAAATCAAACAAAGGAACAGGCCAAAGATGAAAGATGACGTTTCTGTTTTTACATCTTGAAATATGTAATGATGACAAGCCTGTTAAACAAGAACGCCAAAATAAAAGTCTTAATTTTTCTGAAAAAACTTTAACTATAAAAACTTTAAATGGACACAATAATAATATAGTTGTCTGAACTGAACTCAACTGAACAATATAATATAATAACATCTGTTCATACAGCAGCAGGAGGACAGCCACACCCAACTCTGATGTTACATAAAGATCTCTGGATCAGACTGAACGTGACTGAGGATGGGTTTTGGAAGTCATGTGTGTAGACTCATCTTCAAGAATAAAGCATGGTAAGTAAATATCATGTGACTTTACAGTTGTAGTAAATGTGAGCTGATGTGATGCTGGTGTTTCTGTGTGTCCAGACAGAAAAGAGATAAATATTCTGTTTAAGACGCTTTAATGAATAATTGATTATCAAGAAGGTTGTTACACCTGTTCACCTGCACAGAACAGAATCAGTGAAGAGAACCAGTATTAGATAATGGAGTCACAATTCTGATCATGGTGCGTTCAAGTGCCCTTCATAAACTACATGGTTTTGTATGGTAAAGGACATGTTCGCCAACAGAGTCATTATGATGTGTTCAAGTGCTCCTCCTACAAGATGTAAATTACACTTGTTAGGGCATGAAAGTCTAAGTCAAGTCTAACAGCAGCACAGTCTGAAGTACTGGAAACAATGTTAAATCTAAAGTCAAACTAAATCGTGTGTTTGGAGAATCATGACACTCTGAGTCACTAGATAATCCTCCAAGATGTTCCTCTCATAAAACAAAGTGTTTACCATCATTTAAAATGTTCCTGCATCTATGAACATTTTGATCATTCACACATTACATGCACAAACTCAAAACGCAAAACACTTGAACTCACATGTGTTTGTCGTCTTTCCCTTGTGTTGTTGTAGTTAATGTCTCTGTTGTGGAATCTCTGTCTGAAAAGAGCTCATGGTTGTTTTGTTCTGACAGGACAAAAGCGGCCATAATTAATTTGAAGGAAGGACGTTCTGCTCCTAGGTAAGATTTTATGAACATAAATTCATTAACATTTGACACACACACACACATACAGACACAAAAAACTACATACATCCGCCTGCGGGGGGCGCTATAACCTAGGCCAACACGTTTTTGCATATAACTTCCACACCGTATGTGGCACATTCAAAAACCTTGTATTCCCTGAATGGAGCTAAATCACTTTGCGATTGGCCACGCCCACTTCTGCCTCGAACGTTTCTTCGCAATATCGCAAAAACTGGAAAACCTACTTTTTTGAACTCCTCCGTGGGATTTTGTCCAATCTGCGTGAAACTTGGCACGTACACTCTTCAGCTGGACCTGATCTAAAGTTATCAAAAGAATTTTGTTCGGGGCGCCGCTTAGCTCAGTCGGTAGAGCGGGCGCCCCATGTTTAGAGGCTCTGTCCTTGCTGCAGCGGACCCGGGTTCGAATCCCAGCCTGGGTCCCTTTACTGCATGTCACTCCCCGTCTCTCTCACCCTGTTTCCTGTCACCCTCTTCAGCTGTACTATCAATAAAGCCATAAAGGCCCAAAAAATAATAATAAAAAAAAAAAGTAAACTGATATCTCGGTCAAACTAAATGCTATTGACACCAAATTTGAAATCGTTGGTTGCCATGACACTGGGAAGGGATGAGCCCAATTTGGCGAATTTTGCCCACTAGGGGGCGCTAAAAATATGGGAAGTTTATATCTTTTGAACGGCTACACCGATTTTTACAAAATTTGGTCGTATGATGTAGGGCCAATCCTGAGGCCATATCTTGAAGGTGGTCATGACTGGTCAATGTGGGCGTGATTTAGTACAACAAATCCAAATCGACAAACATTCAGCTTTTTGCACTTCCAGTGCACTTCCCATTACAGCGAATACCACAGCTCAGATGTTCTGATTATTTCCTGTATTTAACTACAAACTGCTGTAATCAGATGTGTGATGAGATGATAGTAGGTGGATAGCAGCAGCTTGTGGTGAAGAAGGAAGCTTTTACTAACTGAATGTTTTGTATAGTTGCACTACATGTACAACCTCTCACCTTATTCTTCACACTCCTCACTATCATATTTAAATCCTGCTGCTTTAACTTTTAACATAGGGGAGACTGGGGTAAGTTGAGCCAAAGGGTTGAGCGACCCCTTGTTGCTGGGAAACGGTAAAAAACATTGATCATGTGACCAAATATTTAGGAGGAAGGCATCATTGGAGCCTGTGAAGGTAAGAACCACATGGGTAAAGTGGTTCAACCTTTTTTACTCTTGAAAGTGAATTTTCATAAGTTTAATGAGAATTGTGTTTAGACCAAAATAGATCATTTTAAATGTGTTTTATACATCAATTGTGGTGTCTATCTTACAACGTGAGGTCATAAACCTAGCATAAAAGTGCACCATTTTAGCTGTGGGGACTAATAAATGGCTCAACTTACCCCATACACGGGGTAAGTTGAGCCACAAGAACACTTTTTTTGGACACGCTATATTATCGAAACTATTATGTTTGTACTCATTCTGTTTCTTTGAAGGGATGCACAAAATCCTGAAATATATGCAGATATATTAGTTAGTGACAAAACTATGATTGCCTTGATGTAGTTATCCTAAATATGTTAAATGGCACATCTTACCCCAGTCTCCCCTACAACCTCTCACCTTATTCTTCGCACTCCTCACTATCATATTGAAATCCTGTTGATTCCTGCTTTTTGTAGCAACTATCTGAGACTTGCGACCAATTATTTGTACATAATTGCAACCTTAGTACATTTTTCAGACAGCAGCTCCTATAGTTTACTGCTGATGATTAGTTGTATGTAGTACGCAAGCCAACATGCTTTTCCTTCTATTCTGACCCACAATCCTCTGCACAGCAGAAAATACATCAAATAAGTCACAGTGTGTCGTGTTTATTTTTATGGTTAACTGAATTAAATTCCAAGATAAAAACTAAAGTTACTTAAAGTGAAACTCTCGCCAAAATGCAACCTGGGTTTCTTTTGTGAATGTATATGAGTCAAACCTTTGTGTAAAAGCGTAATTACGACAAAAGAGGCGTGAGGTGAGCAAAGTTTCATGTTGTGTTGAGCCTTCTTACTGTTTTAAACATAGCAAGTTGCTCTGTGAATGGCAATAAATGTAGTTATTTTTTTAAGTAATTTGGGAACTTTATTTTTCCTTACTTTTTCGTACTTTGTGTAGGTCTTAAATTGTGTTCAAAGTGGTCTTAAAAAGTCTTAAATTTGACTTGTTTAAACCTGCAGATAATCTGAAGGAGCACTGCAATGACAAAAATTTAAAAGAAAACATCTGCAATTCAAAAACTCACCCAGAGATCAGCTTTCAGCTCTCCACCATCTTTAGTCATCACGCTGTGTGTGTTGTGTTACAGAGCAGAACAGCTGAGAACAGAACGTCCAGAACTCTTCACATCACATACCAGAGGCCGTGCAAGGTAAGTCATTATTTTGTTCCTTTATAATTAGATATATCAATAGTATCTACAGCCCCATTCACATTCACACTGTCTTTTCAAGGCCGGAATATTGCACCTTTATTCTGCCTCACCGTCTGTGTGAACGGCTTCGTTCCTCCTCTGATCCTCCAGCAGACGTAGAATCAGAGCAGCAACAGAGGAGAGACAATGTGTGTGTGAATGATAAACTGGCAGCAGTGCAGGTCAGGAGTGTGTCGGTCTGATGGCGTTCAGTCTGACAGCTCAACAGATCCTTCACTCATCAAATAAAAGAGAAATGTTCCACACTTCAACCCACAAAGACACGTGACAGGACCAAACAACAGTAATGTGGTAGCAGCTCGTGTCTTCAGCATCTTATATGAGGACAAAAATACAGAATTTACTAAACACAAGATCTGTCTGAGCGACTCTTCATCACATTTCTTCTAAAAACAGCGTCTGTCTCCAGCAGTGAGAGCCGGGCAGCTCCTGTAGTTACTGCTGATGATTATGTGGCCAGATTTAGAGCAAAACACTTGAACTCACACGTGTTTGTCGTCTTTCACTGTTGTGTTGTTGTAGTTACTGTCTCTGGCTCAGTGTTGTGGAGTCTCTGTCTGAAAAGAGCTCATGTTTGTTAAGTTCTGACAGGTCAATGGGGTCCAGACATAATTTATAAGAAGCATCATCTCCTCCCAGGTGAGCTGTTATCAACATACATTCATTAGCATTTGACACACACACACACAGAGGTTATGATTTTAATATATAGTTTATTATATTTATGACCATTTTGTCTATTTTAAACACAAACTGTTCTAATTAGATGCATGTAAAACCAGCCTGATACTTCCTTTGTTATGTCGACTCATCTCTTTGTGTTGGATGTGATTGTGTGTTGCAGCAATCATTCATAGATAACTGCAATCAAAACATTCTTTAATAAGTTTCATTAAACTGACAAATTCACAGCATGTTATCTTGATATAAAATGATAAACATTTGTATTCATATTACTAACCTGCACTTTAAATAACATCCTGTGTTTCTTTTACAAAAAGGTCATGAATGAATCTCCAAACTACCCAGAAGTCTGTTGATGGAGGTGCGATGATGAAAGTCTCTCTGATGTTTCTGTCAGCAGCTACTTCCTGGTTTGTTCTTGACATCTTCTCTGCTGCTGCCAGTCCTGTAACACTGAACTGAGAAATTCTTTAATGCTGAAAATGAAAACCCAAGTTTACCCAGAAGTGACTGTTATTACTGTGACAAGTCACAACTTATTTGGTTTGAGGACGTTTGTAAAACTACTTTTTACAGTAATCTGATACACTAATGAACTGACTCTTAATGATTGTGCTTCCTGTATTTTAATAGCTTGATACTCAATAATAATCAGTCATATTAAATATATATTTTTCTACAAATCAGTTTTTCATTTTTTTCTATGTGATGAGAAGAATGAGATTATAGCAGCGTTACTGCTGTTAATTATCTAATTTCTAACGTTGCAGCTGGTAAAGGTGGAGATAATTATCTTGAAGCTACTTTATATACTGCTGTGGAGTTAAACCGATAAAATACATGTCTGAACTTGATTTTGCTGATAACCAAACGTATGTTATCAATGAGGGATCAATGATAAAGATGATCAACCTCTTAAATCTTCATATAATCGACTGTACCAGCACTGGGGAAAAGTGAATATTATGTTGAAACTGACTTGTGAATATCTTCCTTCATGCTGATGATACTAGATTACTGTACAAACAATGTAAAGATGATCTGATGTAAAGAAGAAGATGAGAGGAGTCTCCCTGCTGCTCAGGAGTTTGTTGTCTGAGGTGATGATGGAGACATCGTGAACACAACGGAGACAATTTTCAACTTTTTATCTCCTGTTACCTTTTTTTTCTATTCAGCGTATTTTCTTGAATGCACCCTTTTGCACTTTTTAAACGAGTCAGTCTTATTAAAAACACATAATTGTATAATTGTTTTCTATGTGAAGGATTGTACAGTCAGCTGATCAATAACCAGATGGAAGGAAGAGATCTTTAATGACACAGGAGGAATTATTACTGTCAGAAAGACCTGCTGTAATGTTGTATTTGCACCTGATTGCCTGTTTGAACACTGACGCATTAAAGCACAGGTGGAGTCTGGTGTGCAGGCTGCGCCACCTTGTGGTGGATGTTACCAGCTGCTCTTTAAAGAAAATCTGACACTGTATGTTTTAACTCCCTCTACTTTTCAGGGACAACAAGGGATTTAATGTTTCCTTTTATCATTAAGGTCTAAACATTTACAACTATTTACAAAATTACAGCATAAATAACCATTTATAGATCATTATTAACAAAAACAATTATTAAAAACAATATTAAAGCAGTTAGAGATGATGGACAGTAACAGGCTGAGCAGGAGTCCCTGCAGTGCTGCTGGGCTGGATGGTGTCAGTGGATCATCATCTGGGTCGGTACTCAGGGTGTTTGGGGGTCCAGTCTCCTCTGTCCACCACATCCTCCATCAACTGGGTCTGCAGGTCTGACTCAGATGGCTGCCAGGTCACTGAGAATGTTTTAAGAAAGAGGCAAGAATTATAATTTATCATGATTATTATTATTATTATTATTATTATTATTATTATTATTATTATTATACATAATAATACATAATAATAAATCATTACAACAACAAAAACTTTCTACCAAACACTTTAAATAGGAATAAAGCCTTTAAAATCTAAATAAAACCATATGTGGCGATCAGCAGTTTATGTATCAGTATGTTAATTACCCCAAACTGTTAGCCAGCTAATAATGATAATATTGATAACATTATGTGGGATCAATAACAGCTTCACCTCTCCACGGTCCTCTCAGACGCTTCTCTTCTTCCTCCACAAGCAGGAGGATTAAAAAGGAAATCAGGAATTCCTGCAGCTCGAACAGATCTGACAGTCAAACTTTACTCTTCTTGTCACTTTCACGTGGGCTGCATAAATAGTGACGTACGAGTAGGGGCGGGAACACCTGGTGACGCAACCAGGAAATGCTGCGAAGGGAAGACTGTCTCATTCCCGAGCCTGAGACAATGTTGCATTTGTTCTGTATTTGTCATCTGTATTTTGGAGGGACATGGAAAAGTTTATCTGCAATAAAACTTAACAATACGTAACAACTAGACCCAAAGATATTATTTCAAAATTCGAATATAACGACAAATCAACAAACTTTAATGTCTTCACAAATGAGTTTATTCTTTACATAGATACCTTGAAACTGATGCCAAATAAGAAAAGTGAACGCACACTACGATACTTAAAGTCATGTTCACTTACCCCAAGATAAGAAATGCCTCATACATATTTATTTTATTTTATTTCAATTACATGTATTATTTTTATAAAGAGATGTGTTTTTTTATTCATTGTGTGTCTTGTCTCATCACTCAGTGCCTGTTCTATCTGATTGTCTGTACTTTTTGCAAATGTTAAATAAAGATTTTCATTGAGGAAAAAAAAAAGACTGTCCCGTTTAACAACAGTTGGCGCAGCCTGCAGGACTCTCTGCGGTAGCTACACTCCTTCTGTGAGACCGCACAGGGCGGGTCCGTGAAGGCAGCAGACGGCTTCAGGCTCCCTCCAGTGTGTCAGGACAGGACAAAACTAACTTTTTCAGCGTTGAGTTTTATAATGCTGCTAAAAATAAAGAAGAAGAAGAAGAAGAAGGAGGAGGAGAAGAAGGAGGAGGAGGAGAGAGAGAAGAACATTGACTAACGTTTCCGTTGGAACAACAGTAAGTAACAAAATGTTTATCTGGATATAAACACACAGACCGTCAACCAGGCTGCATGTTTGTCGCTTTACTCGCCGCTTTACGCTCGTAAATTACCAAAGTATAAAGTTACAACGTGGATGGATTGTAGTTCTTCACGCTAACGGTGGCTAACTGCTGACTGCTCAGGTTATTTGTTGTCTAAATGAAAGTGACATGAGGATTTAAAGGCGATCTTTCATTGCACTCGTTTTATACTCTTACTTATTGAAGTACATAATTATTTTAACGGCACTTTT
>CAEMYA010000637.1:31378-70681 GCA_903131615.1 Diplodus sargus
TCCTCTTCCTCCTCCTCTTCCTCCTCCTCCTCCTCCTCTTCCTCCTCCTGCTCCTCCTCCACTTTCTCCTCCTCCTCCTCTTCCTCCTCCTCCTCCAGGCTTTACGAGGGAGCCACACATGTAGAAACCATCCGTTCACCTTTTCTGCGTCTCACAGAGACGCGGCGGCTACAACCAACAATCTCAAATTTCGACTCATCAGACCAAAGTTCAGATTTAGTGTTTTTTGCCCCCAAAACAAAGAAATCTTGTTGTTGTTCTTCCTCAGTATCGGCTTCTTTGCAGCAATTCGACCATGAAGGCTGATTCACAGTCTTTTTTCCAGTATTAATCTTCAATGTAGAAAATATGCAATACATTTATGTATATGCTAAAAAAATATAGTCTTATTTTCTGCTGCTCAGTCTCTCAATCAAAATAACGAGAACAAAAGATGCAGTTTGTAAAATGAAAAGTGTTGTTCTGACTCTGTTACAGAAGTTGTAATCAAATGTTGGACACTGCTGGCTTCAGTCAATTGGAATCTGTAATCTGGTGTCATAATAAAATGAAGTCTAAATGATTGTGCTTCCTGTGTTACTTATTAATAATCAGTCTTATTAACTGTAACCTTGTGTAAGATCTCACATTTAGATATCAATGTGCTGTGAGTTTTACAGTATATATGATCCTTCTTGTCTCTACAACACTTGAGGCAGCGTCCTCTCTCCTGGTGCATGATGCAGTGATTAGTGTCACTAATGTTGCGGCTGGTAACAGCTGACCCACAGGGCTGTAACACAGTAATGTTACAGGTGCATTGACACATTGACATTTGATGCTTTTATTTTTAAAGAGAGGACAGGAAGTAAGAAGATGGACGAGACAAGAGTCACTGATACAACCTCCATAACAACATGTGATAGAAAGAAGAGAGACAGAGAGAAAATATCACATTATGGCACTTTAGGGCCTCCGTAGCAAACAAATAAGGTTAAATAATTAGAGATAATAATAATAATCTGTATCCTATAATAAACTCCCTCACTCTCTGGTCAGTGGTGTCTGTAATTACTGTAAACCTCAATGTGACCACATGTGCAGCATTTTCCCCCAGAAGGCTTGCTGGTGGAAGTGAGGACACGAATTCTGAGTGTTGAATAAAATTGTTGGAGCTCTGCCTCCATCTAGTGGACAAAATCTGACATTGTTAAAGTAAAATCAAAATATGATGTTTGTCTCCCTGGTGGGCTAAAATAAAATTACACCAACAGGTCAAAAGTGACTCTCTGCCTCCATCTAGTGGACAGAAGATAAAAGTGTAATTAAGAAACTTGATGTGATCATCAGTGATAATAAAAGTAAAAGAGAATAAAATATATATCCTCAACAAATTAATAGATTAAACAAATTATACAGTAAAGAACATTCAGTGACAACAAGGACAAAAGAGAGAAAGACGAGAGAAAGTGTGTTTTGCTGTATAGAAAAATCACACAAATTTAACTGAATTGCTTTAATTGATTAATTAATTACTTCATTACTATGCTTTGTTAAGAGTTATCACCACGTGAGTAATTACTTTAGTTCATTGTTTTGTTGGAGAATCTCACCAATTCAGTAAATTAATTTAAATAATTGCCAACTTCTACTGAAAGGTTTCACTAATTGAGTAATCCATTTTGTTAATTGTTTAAGTGTTTAAAATCGAACTGATGATGAAATTACACTAAACTTAAATCACTGCATGAGTAAATAAATAAACAACTACATTAAAAACAACTACTGAGCTAATTAAATAAGCCCTGTTTAGATTTTACTCCGAGCTGAACACGCACAGAGAACTTTTGTTCCAGCAATGGAAGAAACACGAAGCCTCAACAGTTCAGGAGAATTGAAAGATCAGGTCCTGGGTCCACTGGACCCCCACTGGAGCCCGGCTGCTAGACGGCACCATGACCGGAACCATCAGGGATCATGTGACCCAAAATACACCTGCTCCTCACAAAAATCATCTCAGAAGTCAAAAGCAGCCAGACTCAGTCAACTTTCGTGTCAGACTGGCTTGAAATGTAATCACAGTGCACGTCCCGTTTGGACACAGAGATCAGCAAAGTCTAATGACAAAATTCCCTCAATATGAGCCTCACGTTGGATAAACGTTCTAGAAAGCAACACAACAGGAGAAGTATTGTTCCTCAGAGACATGAGAGCACTGCTGACAAGAACAGAAGGAAGCAGACAAGCTGATAAACTCCTCGCTGACGCAGGAGCTTCCGATCAAGCAAGAGATGAAGAACCTTTCAATACCTACAGAAATTCACTCTGGGAAGTCTTGAGGAAAGAACATCCCACACCAAGAGACCTTCACTCTGTAAAGTCACTCATGATGAATGATGGAGAGGACATTCAAGAATACTTAAAGAGAGCTGAAAAGATGTGGGAACAGCACATCGGCGACAGACATGACTGCAGTGAGGTTATGCTTGCTCTCTGGAGAGACCAGTGCCAGAAGGGGCTGCCTGAGCAAGTCCGAGAGAAGCTGGAAGATGTAGTCGGCCTGAATGCTAAACCAGATGCAGAATGGAGGGAGCACTTAATCCACTGGTGACGATCTTACAACAAGAAGAAGACAGCAGAAAGAGAAGAAATGGAGCGACTGACAGCAGCACTGCTGAAGCAAAAAATGCTCCACCAAGAGAGGGGGGACACCTCCCCGCTGGATCTGTGGCAGACTGACTGTGACGACTATACGACTGCTCTGACTAACATGACTCGAGTTTTGTGCAAACAGGTGCAGAGTGAGAGACAACTCAACCAAAGACTCCTGTTGTAGGTGTGGGAGACTGGGTACAGGTCGAGGTCCACAACAGAAAGTGGTCTGAACCCAGGTGGACAGGACCACATGAGGCAACTGAGCTCATCTCACATGCAGTCCGTGTAAAAGCTAAGACAGGAGCTAATAATAAACATTGTGTACCAGCTGCACCACCATCTCGCGCATTAAGCGAGACTGATTGGGAAACACAGGCACCAAATATTAAATCTCCAATTAAGCGGCGAAAATGTTGCCTGCTGCTGCCCGAGTGCAGAGATGGAGAGACACAGATCATGGCACCCATTTAGACTGCCAGGATTCTGTGGTCTCCGGAAAACTATTGGTGGCCTTCTAGTGGTAACTCTGAGAATAGTTCTCCCTCTTTTGGGAGACTTGAACTTAAACAAGTGCAGATGATCATGAGCATGAAGACAGGAGAAGGATGTTTTTTTTCCAACAGGGCGCTGTCTCCAGGAAGTGAAGGTGTCGGGTTGCCAAGGTGCTAAGACGAGCTCAGGCACCAATCATGGGAGAGCTCAGTCTAAACCACGGCTCCACCCCACCTGTCTGACCAATGAAAGTTATTCACCTTATCTATCTGCTTTAACCAATGAGAACATTATACATCTTCTGTAACTGAAAAGATAAAATACACTGCAGAGAGAAATTGTGCATCTTTTTCTGGGCGATTGGTTGCAGTTAACAGCTGTGCTGCCTGCAATTCTTCAAACAGAGAAAGTCCTCCATGAATCAGTTTTACTTGATGATACAATTCTAAATAAATGGTAAAAAGTACACCGTGGTTTGTCTTCTCTTAAATAAACAAATACACCTGACACCAGTGTACAAATAAAGAGGATGTGTTAGGAACAATGGATACTATGACCAGAGAGTATTCTTTTAGATATTCAATGCTTTGACTGTCTAAAAAGGATACAGATTATTATTATTATCTCTGATTAATTTACCTCATTTGTTTCTACAGAGGCCCTTAAGTCCCATAATGTGATATTTTCTTTCTTTGGAGCAAATGTTTTTTTAGATGTTGTATCAGTGACTCTTGAGACAAGGTAATTATGGTTAAAAACATGCTGGACTGTACCTTGACGTTGCCGCCATATTGGAGGTGGCAGCTCAGTCCTGTGAAGTCAATGGAGTGAACTTTATAAAGCTCCTTCTACAAAGTGCTATAAGTTAATGTCTCTCATTTACCCATTCACAAGTACGAGTATATTCAGGAAATCGATAGGAACCAAAAACAACGTATGTAATGTTCTCTGATGATTATAAACATTAACTACTCTTTATATACAGGTCGGCAGCAAACCACAGGAAGTATTTTTATAATGTTTATAGTGTTTACAGCTGCTAATGTATGTCATGCTGTAACTGTGATGATAAATGACAGTTGAATATTGAATCTGTGCCTATAATAACCAGATCCTGACATGTAAATGTAACATCTGGCATCTCCATTTTTACTCTGTTGTATTTTTTCAGTCAAACTCCTGAGCAGCAGGGAGACTCATCTCATCTTCTTCTTTACATCAGATCATCTTTACATTGTTTGTACAGTAATCTAGTATCATCAGCATGAAGGAAGATATTCACAAGTCAGTTTCAACATATTACCCACTTTCCCAGGTGCTGCTACAACTGCAATATATGAAGATTTAACAGGTTGATCATTTGTATGATTGATACTTCATTGATAACATAAGTTTACATAACATAAGTCAGGAAAATCAAACAAAATCAAACAAACACCGAGACCAACTCGGTCCGGAGGGTTGGTGTGCTGTCAACACGTTGTTTAATTTAGATAATACTGATTAAAGTGGGTCAGATTCTATAAATGTTGAGTAAGAATATGTTCTATGCTGCTCTGAGCTCTATATATATACTTTGTGGGTTGCAGTGTATTTACTGAATCACAGGGTATTTCCATTAACAGGGTACTTTATGTAGTATAAACACACACTACTTTTTTTTGGCATATGTTGATCTTTTTATTTCCCTTTAATAGCAGTTACATTTGATCATTGATTAATACAAAATATGAATCAGCTTATAAAGCATGTATTTTATAGGTTTAACTCCACAGCAGTATATAAAGAAGCTTCAAGATAATTATCTCCACCTTTACCAGCTGCAACATTTGAAACTAGATGATTAACAGAAGTAACGCTGCTATAAGCTCTGATGACAGTTTACATGTTTACAGACACAAATTTAGATTATTCTTCTCATCACATAGAACACAATGAAAAACAGATTTGTAGAAAACTATATTAGATAAGACTGATTATTATTATTGAGTAACAAATTATTAAAATGCAGGAAGCGCGATCATTAAGATTCAGTTCATTAGTGCATCAGATTACAGTAAAAAGTTGTTTTACAAAAAACAATCAAATGGGCTAACTTGGGTTGTCATTTTCAACATTTAAAGAATTTCTCTTAATTTTAGCGATACAGGACTGGCAGCAGCAGCAGACTAGATGTTGGGGAAAAAAACAAGAAGTAGCTGCTGACAGGTACATCAGCGAAGCTTTCATCCCACCTCCAACAACAGACATCTGGGTAGTTGGGACATTCATCCCGTCCCTTTTTGTAAAAAGAAACACATGATGTTATTTAAACTGCTAGTGCAGGTTAGTAATATGGATAAAAATGTTTATGATGGCATAAAAGCTTACCTGGGAGCAGAACGTCTTTCATTTTCATATGACCTGTCAGAACATAACAAACATGAGCTCTTTTCAGACAGAGACTCCACAACACTGAGCCAGAGACAGTAACTACAACAACACAACAGTGAAAGACGACAAACACATGTGAGTTCAAGTGTTTTGCTCTAAATCTGGTCACATAATCATCAGCAGTAACTACAGGAGCTGCCCGGCTCTCACTGCTGGAGACAGACGCTGTTTTTAGAAGAAATGTGATGAAGAGTCGCTCAGACAGATTTTGTGTTTAGTAAATTCTGTATTTTTGTCCTCATATAAGATGCTGAAGACACGAGCTGCTACCACATTACTGTTGTTTGGTCCTGTCACGTGTCTTTGTGGGTTGAAGTGTGGAACATTTCTCT
This sequence comes from Diplodus sargus, assembly GCA_903131615.1. Classification (NCBI taxonomy): domain Eukaryota; kingdom Metazoa; phylum Chordata; class Actinopteri; order Spariformes; family Sparidae; genus Diplodus; species Diplodus sargus. The sequence continues at coordinate 37,270 of CAEMYA010000637.1, forward strand.
TTTATTTGATGAGTGAAGGATCTGTTGAGCTGTCAGACTGAACGCCATCAGACCGACACACTCCTGACCTGCACTGCTGCCAGTTTATCATTCACACACACATTGTCTCTCCTCTGTTGCTGCTCTGATTCTACGTCTGCTGGAGGATCAGAGGAGGAACGAAGCCGTTCACACAGACGGTGAGGCAGAATAAAGGTGCAATATTCCTGCCTTGAAAAGCCAGTGTGAATGTGAATGGGGCTGTAGATACTAAAATTATTAAGGAACAAAATAATGAGTTACCTTTCACGGACGATGGGACGTGATCTTAAGAGTTCTGGATGTTCTGGTCTCTGCAGTCCTGATCTGTAACACAACACACAGCGTGATGACTAAAGATGGTGGAGAGCTGAAAGCTGATCTCTGGGTGAGTTTTGAACTTTAGACTTTTTCTTCTAACTTTCAGTCACTGCAGTGCATCTTGACTTTTGACCCTCTTGCTCCTTCACCTGCTGCAGCCTCAGTGTGTGATTTTAGACTATGAAGAAAAGAAACTCACACATGAACTCACTGACATCTGTGGAACATTTCTCTTTGATTTGATGAGTGAAGGATCTGTTGAGCTGTCAGACTGAACGCCATCAGACCGACACACTCCTGACCTGCACTGCTGCCAGTTTATCATTCACACACACATTGTCTCTCCTCTGTTGCTGCTCTGATTCCACAGCAGCAGCAGACAAGATGTCAGGAACAAACCAGTGGAAGAAGCTGCTGGCAGGTACCTGCGAGTGGGTATCATCCCAACATCCGTAAACAGACTTCTGGGTAGTTCGGAGATTCATCTCGTCCCTTTTTGTAAAAGAAACACAGGATGTTATTTACAGTGCAGGTTGGCGATATGGAAACAAATGTTTAGCATGGTATATGTAATTTCATATTAAGATAACATGCTGTGAATTTGTCAGTTTAATGAAACTCATTCAAGAAACAAATTATCAATAAAATAACAAGAAGGTGGCGTCTGAAAGATGCTCTAATGATCTAATTATCTATGAATGATTGGTCCCAAGTCTCAGATAATTGCTATAAAAAGCATAATCAACAGGATTTAAATATGATAGTGAGGAGTGTGAAGAATAAGGTGAGAGGTTGTACATGTAGTGCAACTATACAAAACATTCAGTTAGTAAAAGCTTCCTTCTTCACCACAAGCTGCTGCTATCCACCTACTACTGGAAGTGCAAAAGGCTGAATGTGTGCCGATTTGGATGTGTTGTACTAAATCACGCCCACATTGACCAGTCATGACCACCTTCAAGATATGGCCTCAGGATTGGCCCTACATCATACCGACCAAATTTCGTAAAAATCGGTGTAGCCGTTCAAGAGATATAAACTTCCCGTATTTTTAGCGCCCCCTCATGGCCAAAATTCACCAAATTCGGCTCATCCCTTCCCAGTTTCATGGCAACCAAGGATTTCCACTTTGGTGTTAATAGCGTTTAGTTTTACCGAGATATCAAACGTTTACTATTCTTTATGTATCATATACATTTCGAAGCTGTCAGCATGATAGTTTGGCTGAAATTAATGTTTGTTGTTTATCTTGTAATAAGCCACGCCCACATTGACCAGTCATGATCACCTTCAACATATGGCCTCAGGATTGGCCCTACATCATACCAACCAAATTTCATAAAAAAGTGGTGCAGCCGCTCAGGAGATATAAACTTCCGATATTTTTAGCGCCCCCTAGTGGCCAAATTCGGCTCATCTCTTCCCAGTGTCATGGCAACCAAGGATCTCAAATTTGGTGTTAATAGCATCTAGTTTGACCGAGATATCAAACAGTTTACATGTTTATAGCTAGCTTCAAAAATGTGTTTGTTTATAATTTTTTTTGACCAAGCAAAGTTATTTTGATAACTTTAGATCAGGTACAGCTTAAAAATGTACGTGCCAAGTTTCACACAGATCAGACAAAATCCCAAGGAGAAGTTCGAAAAAGTAGGTTTTCCAGTTTTTGCGATTTAGCGAAAAAACTTTCTAGGCACAGGTGGGCGTGGCCGATCGCAAAGTGATTCAGTTCCATTCAGGGAATCTGGGGATACAAGGTTTTTGAATGTGCGACATACGTTGTGGGACTTATAGGCAAAAATGTGTTGCCTAGGTTCTAGCACCCCCTGCAGGTGGATATATGTAGTTTTTTGTGTCTGAGATATTCGCAGGAGTCTCGACCAACCCTCCAAATTGCAATGCCCTCCCTTGCACGGTTTAGCCTGCAGCACCACTTTTAGCCGGAGAAAAATAAAAATAAAAATAAAAATCTTTACAATTACAATAGGGTTCCTAGCACCGCTTGGCCCCCTAATAAACTATATGCTAATATCATAAGCTCTGTGTGTGTGTGTGTCAAATGTTAATTAACGTATGTTGATAAAAGCTTACCGGGCAGGAGATTGTCCTCTTCTGAAATTAGGTCTGTCCTCCCCAATCCTAACAGAACAAAACAAACATGAGCTCTTTTCAGACAGAGATTCCACAACACTGAGCCAGAGACAGTAACTACAACAACACAACAGTGAAAGACGACAAACACATGTGAGTTCAAGTGTTTTGCTCTAAATCTGGTCACATAATCATCAGCAGTAACTACAGGAGCTGCCCGGCTCTCACTGCTGGAGACAGACGCTGTTTTTAGAAGAAATGTGATGAAGAGTCGCTCAGACAGATTTTGTGTTTAGTAAATTCTGTATTTTTGTCCTCATATAAGATGCTGAAGACACGAGCTGCTACCACATTACTGTTGTTTGGTCCTGTCACGTGTCTTTGTGGGTTGAAGTGTGGAACATTTCTCTTTTATTTGATGAGTGAAGGATCTGTTGAGCTGTCAGACTGAACGCCATCAGACCGACACACTCCTGACCTGCACTGCTGCCAGTTTATCATTCACACACACACAGTGGCCCTCATTTATCAAACGAACGTACGGCAGAAAATTGTGCGTGCGATCACTTCCACGCAAACTTCGGCATTTATCAATTTGGACGTGAGCGGAAGCTACGATCAGATCTCATGTCAGGTCTAAGCTCGTGAAAGCAAATCTGAGTCTGTGGATTTGCGGTGCAGCACAGCAAAATCTGGCTGATTCTGAAAATAATTATTAAACAAACCTCAGCTGTCATTAAGCAGCAGTCACATATTTAGAACAGATCAAAACCGATTATTTTTTCACGTTTTTACTGATACCACTTTTTTGTAAAATGAAATATGTAAATAGCCGAACATGACAACTAATTAACAGGATACATAATAACCCCGCTGGCAAACCTGCTACAGAGCAGGAACGCAGATTCAATAGTGCGCACACACGCACACGGGTCACAGTGGAGCTGCTTCGGGGTGCTGAAGGGCAGGTGGCTCCGTCTCGGATCAGCAGGGGGAACTCTGCTGTATACCCCAGAGAAAGTGTGCCATATTATTTTGACCTGTTCAGTTTTGCACAACATTGTATTCGTGAAATGGAGCCTTTGATGTGCCGGCGCTGCCGGGATGCTGATCTCCATCTCGGAAAAGTTTCTCTTCTTGCCAGAGTTTCTTCTCTCAGTGTTTGACCTCAGTGGGCGAGGCCTCCGAACCAGGAATATTTAAGGGTGTAACATGTTAATGACGATCGAATTCAGCCGCCGCATTTATCAAGAGCCGATCATTCGTACGCTGGAATTGGTCAGATACGAACATTTCATAAATCACACGTGTGTCCTGTCGTAAGACCAATTCTGCGCTCAGATCTGCACCTGTTTTCAAGACTGATAAATGAGGGCCATTGTCTCTCCTCTGTTGCTGCTCTGATTCTGTGTCTGCTGGAGGATCAGAGGAGGAACAAAGCCGTTCACACAGACGGTGAAGCAGAATAAAGGTGCAATATTCCCGCATTCAAAAGGCAGTGTGAATGTGAATGGGGCTGTAGATGCTAAAATTATAGAGACTGATTAATAATGACCTACCTTCTATAGCCTCTGGTACGTGATCTTAAGAGTTCTGGACGTTCTGGTCTCCACAGTTCTGTTCTGTAACACGACACACACAGCGTGATGACTAAAGATGGTGGAGAGCTGAAAGCTGATCTCTGGGTGAGATTCAAATTTTAGACTTTTTCTTTTGACTTTTAGTCATTGCAGTGCACCTTGACCTTTGACCCTCGTGCTCCTACACCTGCTGCAGGCTGACTCACCGTCATCTGTCATTATGGCAAATGACTGTGTTCTCTCTCCTTTGTGTATATTTCCACAACACATTCAAAGTTTTTGAAATTTTCCAGACTGACTGACCTTCAGTTCTTAAAGTAATGATGGACTGTCATTTCTCTTTACTGAGTGTGAAGTGAAAACCATTTCAGGTGACTACATCATAAAGCTCATTGAGAGAAGGCCAAGGGTTTGCAGTGCTGTCAACAAAGCAAAGGGTGGCTACTGGTAGTGTATGTTGCATATTTATAATAGTAGCCTACCTCAACTCGACTTTTTTTTAACCTAAAATGTTATTGTATACAAAATAATAAGTGTCTGATCTTCTGTTATAGTTTCTCACTTCACTGCAGCTGCAGTGTCTTATTTTAATTTGAAGACTTTGTTCATGTTTTGTCTCAATGATTGTCATTATTAATAATAATAATAATAATAATACATTTTATTTGATGGCGCCCTTCAAGGCACCCAAGGTCACCTTACATAAAATAAAAGCATAAAATAACAACATCACAGATTATTAAAACCAAATGTTACCTAGCGGGTGTAATTGTGGCTATACTTGGAGATAATAAAATAAAGAGATGGAGAAACTCCATTCACTGAACGGGTGCCACTTTATTCACTGCGATCCAGCCTTGAACAAACCCAGCCAAAAACATTCAGACCACACACTTCCGTCCTGTCCCTTCAACATAAAAAAGAATCGACAGGAAATGGGTTACACAAACATTGACCGGAAAAGAAAAGACAAGTGTAAGGCACTAACCCTAACCCTAACCCTAACCCAAGAATATAAAATGAGGTTAGTTCACAGATAACTATCACCACTATCTGATGCATCGGACACATTGTGATAACAGTCTGAGGAAAAATATTAAAGAGTTTGTGTGAATGAACAAAATGTTCATAGCTGCGGGAACATTTTGATGATGGTAAACACTTTGTTTTACGAGAGGAGCATCTTGGAGGATTATCTAGTGACTCAGAGTGTCATGATTCTCCAAACACACGATTCAATTTGACTTTTATTTCAAAAATTTTCCAGTACTTCAGAATATACTACTAACAAAAAAGTGCACAAGAGTTAAAAGATTACCAGGGAGCAGAACGTCCTTCTTTGAAATCAATTACAGGGGTAAATGAGCTGTCAGAGCAAAACAAACATGAGCTCTTTTCAGACAGAGATTCCACAACACTGAGCCAGAGACAGTAACTACAACAACACAACAGTGAAAGACGACAAACACATGTGAGTTCAAGTGTTTTGCTCTAAATCTGGTCACATAATCATCAGCAGTAACTACAGGAGCTGCCCGGCTCTCACTGCTGGAGACAGACGCTGTTTTTAGAAGAAATATGATGAAGAGTCGCTCAGACAGATTTCGTGTTTAGTAAATTCTGTATTTTTGTCCTCATATAAGATGCTGAAGACACGAGCTGCTACCACATTACTGTTGTTTGGTCCTGTCACGTGTCCTATAACGTTTATCATGTTATATGTTATTTTTATATCAAGATAAAATGCTGTGAATTTGTCAGTTTAATGGAAACTTATTTAAGAAACACATTTTCAATAAAATAATAAGGTGATGTCTGAAAATTTACCAATGTTGCAATTATCTATGAATGATTGTTCCCAAGTCTCAGATGAATGCTGCAACACACAATCTCATTCAACACCAGCCGCCTGACATCAATCCATCCACCTCTCCCGACCTCTGCAACTCTTTCCTCCTCGCCTTTAACAATAAAATCTCCCAAATCAACAGCAAACTCCTCCACCACCACCATTCCAGTCCCCCTCCCAGACCACCCGCCCCGCCTTCTCTCACTGCCTTCTCCCCCACTGACTCCTCCCACATTTTGGACACCATCACTGCATCCAAAACAACCACCTGCTCTCTCAACCCCCTCCCAACCATAGACATAATATGCGTAGACGCCTCATAGACTGACGCTGCCTGTTGGAGCTGACGTATCAGCTGTGGGATGGGCCTCTAATGCGCCCCCCTGCATTGATTTCTACTGAGGAAGGTCTATCCTCAACTACAATAATCATAATTCCCAGAATTTTTACCGGATTATCACACGGTTACAAACGGCAGAGCTTTAGTAATGATACAGGGCGCTGTCATAAAAATTATATAACTTTTTTTTTTTTATCTTACTTGTGAAAGTTAATCCCCCGCGATCTGCTGACAATACTGCCGCGGATATTGAAACCGTAAACTGCACAAAATAGCGGCAATGTTGCTCACTCTCCGTTGATTCCGATTGACTCTAATGCTAGTGTACAGTGAGGAGACCCATCCAAGATGGCGGCGACGCTGAGTTACGTTCCAGCATGCTATGAGGCATCTACGTATATTATGTCTATGCTCCCAACGGCTCTAACCAAGGCCTGCCTCCCCGTCCTCATCCCCCACCTCACCACCCTCTTCAATCAGTCTCTAGCCCTTGGTCTTGTTCCCTCTATCTACAAACTTGCCTCCATCACCCCATCCTCAAAAAGCCCACCCTTGATCCAGCCAACCTCTCCAATTACCGTCCCATCTCCAACCTGCCGTTGCTCTCCAAAACTCTGGAACGCATTGTCGTCACCCAACTTCACAAACCAATCTGGTTTCCGCCCACTTCACAGCACTGAAACTGCCCTTGTAAAAGTCGTCAATGACCTCCTCACCTGTGCAGACTCCGGTGCCCTCAACATCCTGCTACTACTAGACCTCAGCGCAGCCTTTGATACTGTGAATCATACCATCCTCCATCAAAGGCTGCGCCAGCAGGGTGTTGAGGGCACTGCTCTCGATTGGCTCACCTCCTACCTCATCGACAGGCAACAGTTCGTCTCCCTCTCTGGCCACACATCCACCTTCTCTCCTGAAACGCAGGGGGTCCCTCAGGGCTCAGTCCTCAGCCCCCTTCTCTTCATCTGCTACCTGTTCCCGTTTGGACACATCATCCGCAAACTCAACCTTGACTTCCACTGTTATGTTGATGACACCCAGATCTCCATTCGCACCAAACCCATCCAAAATCCTCCACTCAACCACATCAAAACCTGCATCACTGCAATAAAACATGGCTGTCCCAGAACTTACTCAAACTCAACAGTGACAAAACAGAGCCCCTCCTCATTGGCACCAAATCCACTCTTAACAAAACTGGACCCATCTCACTCACCATTGACAGCTCGATCATCTCTCCCTCCCCCCTGGAACGCAAACTCTGCGTTATCCTGGACCCCACCCTCTCCTTTGATCCCCATGTCAACTCCACTGTCAAGACCTCCTACTTCCACCTCCGCTGAATTGCCCAAATCAGACACTGCCTCTCCCCCCCGCTGCTGAATCCCTTATCCACGCCTTCATCTCCTCACGTCTTGACTACTGCAACTCACTCCTCACTGGCATCACCTCTCATTCCCTCCACAGACTCCAAACGGTCCAAAACTCTGCTGCTCGCCTCCTCACTCACACCCGGTCCCGTGAACACATCACCCCCGTTCTCTACATCCTCCACTGGCTCCCTATAAAACAACGCATTGACTTCAAAATACTCCTCCTGACCTTCAAAGCTCTCCATCACCTGGCCCCACCCTACCTGTCTGACCTCCTCATCCCCCATCGCCCCGCCGGAGCCCTCCGGAGCCCTCCGATCCTCCTCCTCTCTCACTCTGACTATACCACCATCCAGACTCAAAACCTTTGGACACAGAGCCTTCTCCAGAACTGCACCCTGACTTTGGAACTCTCTCTCCCAACCAGTCTGTGACTCTCCCTCACTTACCACATTTAAATCCTGCCTAAAGACCTACCTCTTCTCAGAAGCCTACGATCTCCCCTACCCATAACTACATTAATTCCTGCCCTCTCCCCCTGACCCGCCCCTCTACACTCTCCTTCCACTCTCCTCACTCATCAGCCCCCCACGGGTCTTCAATCCATCCCTGCCACCTCTTGACTACTGTTGTACCTGTTTTGTCTGTCTGTACCAGTGTTATCTACTCCACACCCCACCATTGCTTTTGTTCTCTGTCGTGCTTTGTGTTTTTTTATGCTTTGTTTGCTATTTCGGTACCTATCTCTGTAAGCGACATTGGGTCCTTGAAAATCGCTATATAAATTATATGAATTATTATTATTTATTATTAACACAAAGAGATGAGTCAACATAACAAAGGAAGTATCAGGCAGGTTTTAAAGCAACATTATGTAGAAACTGGCTCTTTGTGCATGTTGGCGCCCCCCAGAGTTTCTGAGTGCAACACCACTGTGATCAACACAGATCTCAGGTCTGTAACAATTTAATGAAGGTGTTTACTAGAAACAGAAAAATGTTTAATGATGTTAACAGCTTAATCAATATATTTAAGAAGTGTGTGAAAGAATAAATATGAAGTAAACAGATCAGCCTCACCGATCACTATAGTCCTCATCATCGGAATCAAGACTGAAGTCTGACCTGCAGCAAATAATCAGCACTGTTATCAGGCTATATCATCAGGATGAAAAGAAATGTTGAAAGCAAAAAGCAACAGGATTTAAATATGATAGTGAGGAGTGTGAAGAATAAGGTGAGAGGTTGTACATGTAGTGCAACTATACAAACATTCAGTTAGTAAAAGTTTCCTTCTTCACCACAAGCTGCTGCTATCCACCTACTATCATCTCATCACACATCTGATTACAGCAGTTTGTAGTTAAATACAGGAAATAGTCAGAAATATAATAAACTATATACTAATATCATAAACTCTGTATGTGTGTGTGTGTGTGTGTGTGTGTGTGTGAGAGAGAAATGTTAATGAATGTATGTTGATGAAATTTTACCTGGGAGGAGGTCGTCTTCCTTTTGATTTACGGTCTCTTGGACAGAAAACTGGCCTATCAGAACAAAACAAACATGAGCTCTTTTCAGACAGAGATTCCACAACACTGAGCCAGAGACAGTAACTACAACAACACAACAGTGAAAGACGACAAACACATGTGAGTTCAAGTGTTTTGCTCTAAATCTGGTCACATAATCATCAGCAGTAACTACAGGAGCTGCCCGGCTCTCACTGCTGGAGACAGACGCTGTTTTTAGAAGAAATGTGATGAAGAGTCGCTCAGACAGATTTTGTGTTTAGTAAATTCTGTATTTTTGTCCTCATATAAGATGCTGAAGACACGAGCTGCTACCACATTACTGTTGTTTGGTCCTGTCACGTGTCTTTGTGGGTTGAAGTGTGGAACATTTCTGTTTTATCTGACTGAGTCAGACTGAACGCCATCAGACTGACACACTCCTGACTCTGTGCAGAGGATTGTGGGTCAGAATAGCCAGAAAAGCATGTTGACTGCAAAATGAGACCAGGTGTAGTAGGACATCCTGGTATTTGTGGCATACTGCATTTAACATACTTCATATTGGGACAAACCATAGACACATATATATATATACGTAGACGAGTTAGAGTTTTCTGAATAAAAAGCATTAACGTTTTCATTTTACTTATTCTCATGAATAGTTTTTATATTCACTGATTTGTCTTCATTTAAGTTCTAATAATGAGAATCACTGAGACAAAAAACTTACAAAGTCTTCAAATTAAAATAAGACACTGCAGCTGCAATGAAGTGAGAAACTCCAAGACAGGAAATTAGACACTTATTATTGTTGTATAAAATAATTAAAGTACATTTGCAAGAGGCTTCTATTATGAATATGCAACATATATTATGTAAGTCAGTGGTCTACATTTAGTTTGATTAATATCATACGAGGTCAAACTGCTTCATTCAAGATTGCGTACTTATTTGTTACAAGGAGGGAAATTTATAAAAACATAGCCTACATAAACATGTTTTAAGGACCAAATCAGTGCTTTTTAGACTTTTTATTCAATTTGCATTTTTTAAATAAACAAAGTCAACTGCAGAACAATGCAAGTTTAAAGATAAAATAAAATAAAATCATACAAATAATAAACCACTCTTTTTGCAGCTTTATCTCTGTCAAACCAGTGTTACTACATGTTTCTGTCGACTGTCCTTAACTTTGAATAAAGACGACTGACTTGCATAATATATGTTGCATATTTATAATAGTAGCCTTCCTCAACTCTACTTTTTTTTTGTTTTTACCTGAAATGTTATTGTATACAATATAATAAGTGTCTAATCTTCTGTCATGGAGTTCATCACTTCACTGTGAAACAAACACACACACACACACACACAGATAACTATCACCACTATCTGAAGCATCAGACATATTATTATAACAGTGTGAGGGAAAAGATAAAAGAGTTTGTGTATGTAGTGTGTGAATGAACAAATCAGTGTCCTGATTCTCCAAACGCACGATTCAATTTGACTTTTGATTCAAAAATGTTTCCAGTACTTCATACTATGCTACTGTTCGACTTTTATGACAAACACCTGCACAAGTGGAATTACATTTTTGGCGGAGAAGCAGTTGAATGCATCATGATCAGAATTGTGACTCTATCATCTAATACTGGTTCTCTTCAGATCTGTCTGTTTTGTGCAGGTGAACAGGTCTAACAACCAAGGGCGTAAGTTTGCATAGGGACGGTAGGGACCAGTCACAACCAAAGTTTGGGAAAGACACAGCTGTCCCTACCAATATTTTTTTTTTTACATAATGCATTGAATTTAATATTTTTCGCAAACTCATTCGTAGTATATTAAGCATAGAGAACTATTTTTCCGACGCGCCCTCTCATCGCAATCTTCGGTGTAACCTGCCCGGCAACACTTTAGATATGCTGCCATTTGATTGGCTGAAGGGAGACGCTGCTGCTGCACTGTGCAGACGGAAATACACCAGGAAATCATGACAGGAAATCCTCACATCAGTATTTGGTTTGGTCTCAACAGTCTTGCCCGAGTTTCTGCTTTGTAGATAGAAAATGCCACCGAAAAAGAAAAGAGACCTCTGAAGCTGTTTCACCCCCAGAGAGTGAGTAGTAGCCTCGCTGCTAACCTGTTGTTAGCTAGCTAACTACCCACACAGTGCTAGCCTGCTAGCATAACAGTAACACTAATTCTACTATGAAGAAGTGTTATTAAGGTGTTAGTGTAGTGAACGGAGGCAACTGTGTCCCTTCTAGTCTTTCAACCAATGTTAGTAATAACAAGGGTTAAACTAATGAGTAACCGGCTGGTAACTCTGAATCACTGCACAGGAGAAACAGCAGCATGAAGCTACAAATATAGAACAGCTGATGATGGATCAGGAACAGAGATTCAGGTGAGGTGTTGAAATGTCAATTAGCAATGTTGTTTGGAATAAAGATGGCATGAGCATTGCAGTTCTTTGTTTTAGGATGCCTGGCAGTTGTAACCTATGAATCTCATCATCATGCTGGTTATTTTGAAAATAAATGTTGGATTTGTATAATTAAAGTTGTCAAGATGTTATTCTTCAAATGTTACCCACATGTTCTTTCTTATAAGTTTGGTATGTGAAATGGATATAAAGATGACATTTTATTCATTGATGCATTATTTTGAAATACATTTAGGGAACTCAGAAATCCAGTACAGATGTAGTGCAGGTTGAGGAAGCAGCAGCTGGACCGTCAGGGCTTCAGGTGAGGTCTTAAAATTTTTCTAGGTGGAGATAGGTTTGCTCGGCAGTGTCCCTACCAATGGTGAGACCAAACTTACGCCCTTGGTAACAACCTTCTTGATAATAAATTATTCAGTAAAGTGTCTTAAACGGAGGATTTGTCTCTTTTCGGTCTGGACACACATCAACACCAGCATCACATCAGCTCACATATACTACAACTGTGAAGTAAGTTAATATTTACTTACTTGAAACATGAGAAGAAGCAACCCATTCTCAGTCATGCACAGTCTGATCCAGAGATCTTTATCTCACCTCAGAATTGGGTCTGGCCGTCCTCCTGTAAGTGTTTTTACTTTGTTCATTTTATAGTTTTAGATTCAGAAAAAGTAATACGTTTAGTTTGTCTTGCTTGTTTAATAGGCTTTGATTTCTAAGTTAAGTGACATAATTGAATAAATGGGTGATACAATAATGTTTAAAAATAATCATAGTTGCATTTCCTGTAGCTGGATGGTAAAAAATAAAAACAAACAAATAAACAAACAAACAAACTAAAATGAGAATGAAACTAAAGTGAACTGCTTTCATCAAATCTCAAAACTCTTGTTGCTCCAACTCAGAACTAATGCAGAGGAGCAAAGTCCAAATCAAGTTTTTCAGCAGTATTTAACATGAGAATCATATCCTGGGCTTTATTATAAAATTTCTACTTTCTTGAACTTCAATAAATTCACTCTTAACAGAAATTCAAATTCAATTAAATAACTAAATACATTAATGATAAATTAAGATCATTAACAATATATAAAGCATGAGGCCTAAAAAAACAAAACAAGTTTGGTTCCTGTTGGTTGTCAGTTGAGGTCATGGGTGGGTAGGGAATTTATTTTATTTTATTTTTTTATTTTATTTTTCCAGTGGCAGCGAGCGATATGTAAAAAGCTGCTAGCTACTATGCAAGCAACCATTGCTATGCTGTTACATAGTCATAAATATGGACATGACATCTACACATGGAAATAATATCAACATTATGTCTGCACTGCTCGATCGTTGCTTTTTGTAAATAAAACACAGCAACAAGAAAAAAGTGTTCGCTTCTGTGGCTATAGTGGGATCTCAGCCTCTCCACCTTAGCCTGAAGGATTTTCCAGAAATAAACAGAGGTGAGTGGCTGGCGAGCGTATGTAACGCTGTTACTGTGATGATAAATAACACTTAAATATTGAATCTGTGTCTATAATAACCACACCCTAACATGTAAATGTGACATCTGTCTTGGTTCATTTAGTTTAGTTCTAAATATGGACAACTGACTGCATAATATATGAATCAGAAACAGAAATACTGTATTGATCCTTGATGAGAAATTGCAGCGTTACAGCTGCTCCCATTCAAAATCAAGAATATTCAGGAGAATAGTAGTAGTAATATAATAATAATAATAATAATAATAATGATGATAATAAACTATATATATGGTGCATATTTATGATAGAAGCCTACTGCAACTTTACTTTTTTTTTTACCATTAAATGTTGTATACATTATCATAATGTTCTGTCATGGAGTTTATCACTTCACTGCTAACAGGAAAGGGAGCAGCTCACTGCCAGTTGCAGCTTCTTATCTTGATCTGCATATTTTGTAAATTTTTTTGTCATGATTGTTATTATTAGTACTTAAATGATCAAAAATCACAGTTACATGTCAGGATGTGGTTATTATAGACACAGATTCAATATTTTACTGTCATGTATCATCAAAGTAACAGTATTACATACATTGGCAGCCGTAATCACATAACAACATAATAACCGGTTTGGTGCCGACCTGTATGCTGAACATATAAGGAGTAGTTAATGTTTATAATCTTCAGAGAACGTTACAGATGTTTTTGTTTCCTATCTGTTTCCTGAATATATCCGTATGAGGGTGAATGTGTAAATGAGACATTAACTTATAGCACTTTGTAGAAGGAGCTTTATAAAGTTCACTCCAGTGACTCTTATCAGTTCACGGGGCTGAGCTGCCGGCGAAGTATCACAGCCGCGGGCTGCAGCGAGAGCAGACACAGAGCAGCCAGAGACACTGAGCAACTGTAGTGAGCTGTTTGTGCAAAACCGCGGAAAAACTGCAGAAATAGTGTGGGTGTTGAACCGTCTCATAACCGTCTCAAGCTCATAAAATAATTTGGGTCGCACATAAATTGACAGGGTCCGTCGGAATCCGGAACCAAACCAAAGTTTTTTTTAGGCCTGAGTTACTTTGGATGGTGAAAGAAGTGCGTCACACCAAAGACATGAGTGAAACAAAATCTACTTCCTCTCATTTTATATTAGACTGAAAACTTGAAAATCAGGAACAACAGGTCATATAGTTTAGCAGCGACTGCATCTGATCATCAAATATCAAACACTGAGTGATGAGCAGAGAGCTGCTGATGTTCACACTGACTCTCACTGGTCAACTGTTTAGAAAAGGAAAGTCGAAGAAAAACAGGAGGACATTGTGTCAACCTTTAAAAACAGATGCAAAGATTTTTTAATCATGCATAACTAAAATCAGTTGATAAAGATCTTTAACTTCTGATTGAAAAGTTTTCCCCCAAAACGACATAATGGACCTTTAAACAAGCCTGATGAAGCGAACACTGCAGACCAGCTGCCACCAGGTCACTGAGGTCACTGAGGTCCTCTGTACTTTATCTTTTTGATATCTTAATACATGTTTATATTTGGTGAGACTTCTATCCATCATATTATTAAAATAAACAATTATATATTATTAAAAACGGCGCATTATAGTTTATTAAACTTTATTTAACAGTTGTTCCACTGTTAACAATGAAATGTTTTTCTGTAGTGTTGATCCTTTGCCATGCAAAACTATGTAGTTTGAGATGTGCACCTAAATGCACCATGATCAGAATTGTGACACCAACAGGTGTAACAACCTTTTTGACAACAGTTTCTATTCATTACAGCAATGGTTCTCAAATGGGGGTACGCGTACCCCAGGGGGTACGTGAGATTTTTAAAATATATTTAAAAAGTAGCATCCATGGAAAAATCCTTCAAAAATAATTATCTAATAAATATGTCCGGAAAATATAAGTACAAGTTCATAAAATGAATTTTATATTCAGTAAGCTTTTCAATTTAATTATCCTAAAAACCCAGAGTCCCATACCAGGTTGCTTCAACCCAACCTGTCATGTGCCAACGACATCATCTGTCAATCAGTTGAAAACTCAAACAATGGAGTCGTGGTTGAAGCGTAGAAGCGGTTCTTTTGAGAACACAGAGGGACAAGTGGCAAAGAAGGCCAAATTAGAACAGGCAAAATTCCGGCTGTATCTTGAGGATTATGTTTTAATTGGATTTACGTCCACAAGTTGCAACCCACCTAAGGCACTGTGTTTTTTTCTGTGGGGAGAAACTAGCTAACAGTAGCATGAAGCCAGCACATCTGCAGCGTCAGCTTAAGACAAAACATGGATGGCTCTGATTTAAGTCTTTTTTTTTCAACCAAAAATGCTTTGCTCTGGTTAGGGGGTACTTGGCTGAAAAAATATTTCACAAGGGGTACCTCACTGTAAAAAGGTTGAGAACCACTGCATTAAAGTGTCTTAAACAGAATATTTGCCTCTTTTCTGTCTGGACACACAGAAACACCAGCATCACATCAGCTCACATTTACTACAACTGTAAAGTAACATGATAAATATTTACTGTCTGCTTCTGGATCCAGGGCTTCGTTTCAACTACATACTTTCCCACCCATTCTGAGTCACGCACAGTCTGATCCAGAGATCTTTATCTCACCTCAGAGTTGGGTGTTGCTGTCCTCCTGTAAGTGTTTTTACTTTGTCCATTTTATAGTTTTAAGTTCAGAGAAACAGAAGTAATATATTTATTTTGGCGTTCTTGTTTAACAGGCTTGTCAACATTATGTGTTTCAAGATGTAAAACAGAAACGTCATCTTACTTCTATGACTTAAAAAAAAACAAATTCTGACCTGTTCCTTTGTTTGATTTAAAAATTAAATGACATAATTGAATAAATGGATGATACAATAACATATAATAAATAATCTTAGTAACATTTCCTGTAGCTGGATGGTTAAAGAACAAAACAAACAAACTGCGTCACAAATCAAAATGAAACTAAAGTGAACTGCTTTCATCAAATCTCCAAACTCTTGTTGTTACTTTATTCATTTTTAAACAAGTTGTCAAAGAATAAACTTCTTTTGTTATAAAATGTTCTTGCTGCTCCAACTCAGAACTAATGCAGAGAAGCAAAAAACAAAGTTTTTCAGCAGTATTTCACATGAGAATCATATCCTGGTATTTAATATAAAACTTCTACTCTTCAACTTCAATAAATTCACTCTTAAAAGAAACACAGACTACTTATTATATTTTTACCCAAATCCATTTTTTCAAGTCCTCAACATACTTTTTTTTTCATTTATCAAATTCAATTAAATAACTAAATACATTAATGATAAATTAAGATCATTAACAATATATAAAGCATGAGGCCTAAAAAACCAAAACATGAATGATACATTGATTAATTAATGATCAATTTAAATATATAAAGCATGTGTTACAATACCTTTAGATGGTGAAAGAACTGCGTCTCACAAACGCACAAAGTGAAACTGTCTGCAGCTCTCATGTGACCAACACCCACAATGATAAAGGGGGTTGTGTCTGAAAAAATGTACTGGAAGAACGTGTGTTTCTTCTTTCGTTTTCTATCATTTCCCTAAAATCCCCTGATATCCCATAATCTGATATTTTCTATCATGTGTGCAGGTTTTTATGAGATAATAACTTTTATCAGAAGCCTTTAATTCATCTGTCCTTATTGTCTGTCTTCTGATAGTAATGCTGAAAAGTCACAGTGTACAAATAAAGAGGATGTGTTAGGAACAATGATACTATGACCAGAGAGGGAGGGAGTTTATTTCCATGCAGTAACATCCTGTGAACCAGCCTGCAGCTGATCTGGGAGCTGTCAACTTCTCCTCATGATATAAAGTGTAGTGGCAGATTTGTCCTAAATAATTATGCCCTTTGTCCAAATTAAAAAACGTTATTAACAATATAAAAAACAAATGGCAACTGAGGCACTTAAAGAGTGAATCTTACACAGGTATGTGACAAAACAATTTTTCCAGTCATTATATAAAATAAATAAATGTTGAAATTATATTACAAAACAATGAATAGCTCCAACATTCCGGCCCCTGATTGTGAAAAGTGTAAACCCACAATTACTTTTATGTCAAGCGAGCTATTCTTTAGCTGTCCCTAACTACATTCTGTAGATTTTTCGGTCTTCTCCTGATAGCTACCTGGAAGAGAAACAGACAGAACGCAGACGGAATAGAAAGAGACAAGAAAGAATAAATAGTTATAATCCTAGACTGCGGCCTCCAGGAGCAGGCAGATCTTTGTAATTGACCAAGGAACTCATCGTGGACTTCAGGAGGAAGAAAACGGACATCCAGCCACTGCTCACTGCTTCCGCTTCCTGGGAGTCAGCATCATGGAGGACCTGACCGGGGTCGTCCACACCACTGGGCTAGTAAAGAAGGCCAAAAACTGCTGGTGTCCTTCTACCGCTGCTCAGTTGAGAGCATCCTGTCATACTGTCTCTGAGTGGTTTTCAAGCTGCACTGTGGCACTGAGGAAAAAGCTCCAGGGGGTCACAAATGCAGCACAGAAAATCATTGGCTGCCCTCTCCCCTCTCTGGAAGAACTTCACAGTTCCTGCTGCCTCAGAAAGGCCAAAACCATCACACCCCGGTCACACACTGTACAAACTACTGGATCCAGATCCATAAAAACAAAAGCAAACAGACTACAAAACAACAGCCATAAGTGCATTGAACAGTGCTACTAAAGCATAGTTCTCACCACTTACCTTTGTCAAAGGGGCTTTGTGCAATTTTTGAATGTGGATATATGTATGGGTGTGTCTCCCAGGGGTTTCTCATATGGGCAGTATGGGCAGGGAAGGGGAAGGGAGGCGGAGCAGAGGATAGGTTCACCTACTGGGGCGGAGGATTGATCTAATAGTGCACAAATAATGCAATTGGTAGGATAAAGTCAATCACATCATGAATTCCTTCCACATAAAGCACATTTCAGTGATAATAATATTCTGAATAAAAGCCCATAGTTTCATATGATATTTTCGGGGTTTGGTTAATCATGAAATATATTACAAATAGATAGATTTTTCTGCTCCAGCTTCACGAAAACTTGTGACACAGACTGAGCTGAATTCAATGATAGGCAGGTATGTTGTTGAGAACTTTCTCCTGTTACATGTTAGTCGTGTTACTGTTAGCATAAACGTGTTGCACACTGCCGCACCTTTGTCAAGAACTTTCATTCCACTGTCATCGTTGGTCACTCTAAATGCAAAGTGGTCCCATACAGCAGACCTATACAGTGCTGCTGGTGCATCTTCTAGCTCTGGCTCTTTTCCACTCGCCATGCCCACAAACGTCTCGCTTCGCCTCGCTAGTAAATGAGAAAAAGAAGTTGCGCGTGCCCATGAACCGAACGGTACACACGCACCCCAAACCGTGGCAAGCGTACCGAACGGGACAGATTTTTTTGATGAACCGTTCCACCCCTAATTTACCCCTAACATTTGACACACACTCATAGAGCTTTTGATGTTAATATATAGTTTATTATTATTGTAAAAGAAGGAAGCTTTTACTGACACTCAAATGTTTCTGTACTTGTGAACATTCTTGTAGACTTGCATTGTATGTACAAGCTTTTCTGGCTGTTATGACCCACAATCCTCTGGGCAGCAGAAAATACGTCACAAAAGTCACAGTGTGTCGTGAAAATATACAGAAAGGAGAGACAGCGCAGACATTTGACATAATGACAGATGTCAGTGAGTTCATGTGTGAGTATCTTTTCTTCGTAGTCTAAAATCACACACTGAGGCTGCAGCAGGTGAAGGAGCAAGAGGGTCAAAGGTCGAGACACACTGCAGTGACTGAAAGTTAAAAGAAAAAATCTGCAATTCAAAACTCACCCAGAGATCAGCTTTCAGCTCTCCACCATCTTTAGTCATCACACAGTGTGTGTTGTGTTACAGACCAGGACTGCAGAGACCAGAATGTCAAGCACACTTCAGATCACGTACCAGAGGCCGTGGAAGCTAACTCATTATTTTGTTACTCTATAATTTTAGCATCTACAGCTCCATTCACATTCACACTGCCTTTTGAAGGTGGAATATTGCACCTTTATTCTGCCTCACCGTCTGTGTGAACGGCTTCGTTCCTCCTCTGATCCTCCAGCAGACGTAGAATCAGAGCAGCAACAGAGGAGAGACAATGTGTGTGTGAATGATCATCAAATAAAAGAGAAATGTTCCACACTTCAACCCACAAAGACACGTGACAGGACCAAACAACAGTAATGTGGTAGCAGCTCGTGTCTTCAGCATCTTATATGAGGACAAAAATACAGAATTTACACCTGGGGTCAGGGAAGGTGTCCAACTGAAGAAGGAGTTCTTCAGGGACATGTTGTCCCGGGGGACTCCTGAGGCAGATTTGGGGTACCGACGGGCCTGAAGGGCAGCAGCTGCAGCTGTGGCAGAGGCAAAGGAGCAGGTTTGGGAGGAGTTCAGGAAGGCCATGGAGAAACACTTTCGGGCGGCGCAAAAGCGCTTTTCGAAAAACCGTCTGGCACATCAGGAGGGGGAAACAGGGAACCATCCAAGCTGTTATAGCAAGGATGGGACCTTGTTGACTTCAACTGAGGAGGTTATAGGGGGGTGGAAAGAGTACTTCGGTGACCTCCTAAATCCCACTCAGCCACCCTCTGTCGCGGAGACAGAGCTGGAGGAGGATGGGATATCATCGCCAATTTCCCTGGGTGAAGTTACTGTGGTAGTCAAACAACTCCACAGTGGCAAAGCCCCAGGGATCGATGGAATACCACCAGAAATGCTGAAGGCTCTGGGTGTTGAGGGGCTGTCTTGGTTGACACGGCTCTTTAACATTGCGTGGGGGTCGGGGTCGGTGCCGAAGGAGTGGCAAACAGGTGTGGTGGTCCCTCTCTTTAAGAAGGGGGACCAGAGGGTGTGTGCCAATTACAGAGGTATCACACTACTCAGCCTGCCTGGGAAATACCCACTCCAAGGTGCTGGAAAGGAGGGTCCAGCCAACTGTCGAACCTCGGATTGAATAGGAACAATGCGGATTCCGTCCTGGTTGTGGAACAACGGACCAGCTCTTTACTCTGGCAGGGGTCTTGCAGGGAGCCTGGGAGTACAATCTCCCAGTCCACATGTGTTTTGTGGATCTGGAGAAGGTGTAAGACCGGGTCCCCCGGGATGTTCTGTGGGAGGTGCTGCCCTTCTCAGGGCCATCCAATCCCTATATTCTCAAAGCAAGTGTCGGTGCTTGTACTCAGAGGTAAGTCGGACTTGTTCCAAGTGGGTGTTGGCCTCCGTCAGGTCTGGCTGCGTCCATGATGTACATGGACAGGATTGGATTGAAGATCGCATCACTGCTTTTTGCAGATGATGTGGTCTTGATGGCTCCATCGGCTTTAGATCTCCAACGCTCAATGGATCGGCTCGCGGCTGAGTGTGAAGCGGCAGGGATGAGGATCAGCACCTCTAAATCTGAGGCCATGGTTCTCAGTAGGAAACCGGTGGATTGCCTACTCCGGGTGAAGAATGTGTCCTTGCCCCAAGTGAAGGAGTTTAAGTACCTCTGGGTTTTGTTCACGAGTGAGGGGATGATGGGGCGTGAGATTGACAGGAGAGTCGGAGCAGCGGGTGTGGTGTTGCATACGCTTCACTGCACAGTTGTGACGAAAAGGGAGCTGAGCCGGAAGGCAAAGCTCTCGATCTACCGGTCAATCTTCGTCCCTACCCTCACCTATGGTCATGAGCGATGGGTCATGACTGAAAGAACAAGATTGCGGGTACAAACGGCCAAAATGGATTTTCTCTGCAGGGTGGCTGGGGTCTCCCTCAGAGATGGGGTGAGAAGCTCAGCCATCCGGGAGGGACTCGGAGTGGAGCTGCTGCTCCTCTGCGTGGAAAGCAGCCAGTTGAGGTGGTTTGGGCATCTGACGAGGGAAGTCTGGGGCTCGCTGTTGAAGCTGCTGCCCCCGCAACCCAACATTGGATAAGCGGTTGACAATGGATGGATGAATACAGAATTTACTAAACACAAAATCTGTCTGAGCGACTCTTCATCACATTTCAGTGAGAGCCGGGCAGCTCCTGTAGTTTACTGCTGATGATTATGTGACCAGATTTAGAGCAAAACACTTGAACTCACATGTGTTGGTCGTCTTTCACTGTTGTGTTGTTGTAGTTACTGTCTCTGGCTCAGTGTTGTGGAATCTCTGTCTGAAAAGAGCTCATGTTTGTTATGTTTTGACAGGTCCAGTCTCATTGGAATGATTTTAGAAGAAGAACCATCTCCTCCCAGGTAAGTTTCTATCAACATACATTCATTAACATCTGACACATACATACAGAGTTTATGATATTAGTCTATAGTTTATTATTATATTTCTGACTATTTCCTGTATTTAACTACAAACTGCTGTAATCAGATGTGTGATGAGATGATAGTAGGTGGATAGCAGCAGCTTGTGGTGAAGAAGGAAGCTTTTACTAACTGAATGTTTGTATAGTTGCTCTACATGTACAACCTCTCACCTTATTCTTCACACTCCTCACTATCATATTTAAATCCTGTTGATTTTTTCTTACAACATTTATTTTCATTCTGATTTTTTTTTTCTGATTTTCTGATTTTTTCCTTTAACATTTGTTTTCATTCGGATGATGTAGTCTGATAACAGCGATGATTATTTCCTGCAGGTCCACCTTCCTTTGTCCTTTCGAGGTTGAGGATGATCAGGATGAAGCAGTGAATGATTCTGATCTGTGAGTCTGATCTGTTTACTTCATATTTATTCTTTCACACACTTCTTAACTATATTGATGAAGCTGTTAACATCATTAAACCTTTTTCTGTTTGTAGTTAACACCTTCATTAAATTGTTACAGACCTGTGATCTGTGTTGACCACAGTGGTGTTGCACTCAGAAACTCTGGGGGGCGCCAACGTGCACAAAGGGCCAGTTTCTACATAATGTTGCTTTAAAACCGGTCTGATACTTCCACTGTTGTGCAGACTCATCGCTTCATGTCAGATATGATTGTGTGATGTAACAATTATCTGAGACAATTTAAATAACATCCTGTGTTTCTTTTACAAAAAAAGGCAGGATGAATCTCCCAACTGCCCAGAATTATGACAAAGGTGGAATGGCAGCCCTGCTGAGGTACCTGCCAGTAGCTACATCCAGAAGTCCTGTGTCACATTCCTCCACTGAACCTTGGAGCAAATGTAGTCTCAGAGCTGCAACAGAGGCGAGACAATGTGTCTGTGAATAGATATGTATATACATCAGTGTTTCCCCTAAATGCATTCTGCTGGATTTTCAGCGCCGCTGCAAAAAAAAAGACACATGTATAACTTCCATGTCATGTGGCCCACTGACTTCTGAAACAGATTGTTTCCATAAAAAATATATAATAATAAAGAAAATAATGGAAAAAACTTCCCTAATGCTAAAGAGGTTAACATATTTTCAAGCAGCAACTTCTACACTATTTTGTCTCTTGTCTTAGATTCTGATTCTGAAATCCTGAATCCCATAGTGTTGCTAGTTTACCGACTCAGAGCACCGCTGCTACAAAAAAAATCTAGGGGAAACACTGCTGTATGTATATATCTATCTGTGTGTGTGTGTGTGTGTGTGTGTGTGTGTGTGTATACATCATATGTGCAGTGTTGGGGAAGCAACTTTGCAAACGTAGCTTGTAAAACTACATGGAGTTCATCTAAAAAAAAAGTAGCTTTAGCAACTACTTATACTCACTATGTAAGGGATAGTGTATAGAACGGCGGTCATTATCGGGAAAATAAGTCCCGACAGGATGAACCGGTTCGCGTCGGGGTCTGATTATTAGCCAAAACTGTAGTAGTTAAACTACAAAAAATGACCCAAAAAGTAGTTGAATTAGGTGATGCAGCAGAAAATATCAATGTATTACCAGCAAGTTACAGCTAACTGTAGTTAAGGTATGTAGTTCAACTACATGTAGTTTAAGTCTCCCCAACACTGCATATATGTGCGTGTCTGTGTGTGTGTTGATCACATATAGAATTAGGTGTTAGAAAAAAGTGTTGAATAAACCAGAATAGGTTTAATGTTTTATATTTGCTGACAGCTTTGCATCACTCCTTCTTGGTCTGATGCCATTACAAAGCCTGGAGGAGTGTTTGGGGTCATTGTCCTTCTGAAAAACAAATGATGGTCCCACTAAGAACAAACCAGATGGGATGTCATCATGTCATCCTGGTCAAGTGTGCTTTGCATTTTGAAAAAATCAGCAACAGTGTCATCAGCAAAGCAGCTCCACACCATCACACCTCCTCCTCCTCCTCCTCCTCCTCCTCCTCCTCCTCCTCCTCCTCCTCCTCCAGGCTTTACGAGGGAACAACACATGTAGAAACCATCCGCTCACCTTTTCTGCGTCTCACAAAGACGCAGCGGCTGGAACCAACAATCTCGAATTTCAACTCATCAGACCAAATTTGGTGTTTTTTTGGCCCAAACAAAGAAATCTTCTCGTTGTTCTTCCTCAGTAGTGGCTTCTTTGCAACAATCGACCATGAAGGCTGATTCACAGACTTTTTCTTTTTCAGTATTAATCTACAATATAGAAAAGATTGTAAATATGTATATATTTATGTATATGCTTAAAAATATTGTTTTATTTTCTGCTGCTCAGAGTCTCTCAATCAAAAAAAATTAGAACAAAAGATGCAGTTTGTAAAATGAAATGTGTAGAAATACTTTATACTTCTTATCGTTCTGACTCTGTTACAGAAGTTGTTGCAGCAGGTAATCAAATGTTCGACACTGTTGGCTTCAATCAATTGGAATCTGTAATCTGGGGCCACAATAAACTGGATATTTAATGATGTCAATTTTGTTTTATTTTATTTTGATTTATTTGATTTTATTTTATCTTTTTTTTTTAAATGTATATATATTACCTTATTTTATATATTTTTTTATGTTGACAGCGAGCCGCCCCTCTGGACCGAGTTGGTCTCGGTTTTTCTTTGACTTTCTTTGATTTTGCTGATAATCAAACTTATGTTATCAATGAAGTATCAATCATACAAATGATCAACCTGTTAAATCTTCATATATTGCAGATGTAGCAGCACCTGGGAAAGTGGGTAATATGTGAAAATTGCTTGTGAATGTTTTCCGTCATGCTGATGATACTAGATTACTGTACAAACACTGTAAAGATGATTTGATGTAAAGAAGAAGATGAGAGGAGTCTCCCTGCTGCTCAGGAGTTTGTTGTCTGAGGTGATGATGGAGACATCGTGAACACAACGGAGACAATTTTAACTTTTTATCTCCTGTTACCTTTTTTATTCAGCATATTTTCTTGAATGTACTTTTCACTGTCTGGTTTATAATTTGTTTCCTATAATTCCTAAGTTTGTCTTATTAAAACCACATAATCCCACTTCTCTGTGTTTGAATGTTTCTATGGGAAGGATCTACAGTCAGTCGATCAATAAGCAGAAGTGAAAAGTATTGTAGTGTTTAATCCAGAAGGTTTGTGTAAACTCAGCAGAGCTCAGAGCAGCGACACGACTGTGGACTCTGAAATAAAGAATGACTCTTTAAACTTTCTATCAGGAGGAGAAGTTGACAGCTCCCAGATCAGCTGCAGGCTGGTTCACAGGATGTTACTGCATGGAAATAAACTCCCTCCCTCTCTGGTCATAGTATCATTGTTCCTAACACATCCTCTTTATTTGTACACTGTGACTTTTCAGCATTACTATCAGAAGACAGACAATAAAGACAGATGAATTAAAGGCTTCTGATAAAAGTTATTATCTCATAAAAACCTGCACACACGATAGAAAATATAACATTATGGGATTTTAGGGAAACGATAGAAGACGACTTCCTGTAAGTAGTTTTCGGAGACAACCCAACTATTATTGTGGCTGCTGATCACATGAGAGCTGCAGACAGTTTCACTTTTGTGTCTTTGTCAGTTCACCACTTCAAGGTATCGTAACACATGCTTTACATATTTTAATTGATCTTAATGTATCATTCATTGTTTTGAATGAATAAAATAAAGTATGTTGAGGACTTTGAGCTGCAGGTTTGTGGAGTCGAGCTGACGACAGAAAAGAACAGCTAAAGTGAAAATGATTCGGGTACAAAATATAATAAGTCGTCTGTGTTTCTTTTCAGTGTGTGAATTTATTGAAGTTCAAGAGTCGAAGTTTTGTTTGAAATACTGTTGAAAACTTTATTTGGAACTTTTGCTGAAGTTGACAACATTAATTCATGGAAGAGGAATCTTACAGCAGTGTAAAGTGAGCAGAGAAGCTGCATGAGGCTGTAAACTCTGTTTTAGACGTTAGGACTTAATAAATGTTTCACTTCCACTTTTATGACGACTCTTAAACAAAATAAGGAAGTGGTTGCCATGTTGTTTACTCTGTCGAAGGTCTGCCTGTTTAGTTAGTTCTTAGCTGGAGCAACAAGAACATTTTATAGCAAAAGAAGTTTATTTATTGACAGCTTGTTTTCGAAGATTTGATGAAAGCAGTTTAGTTTCATTTTGATCAGTGATGCAGTTGTTTTTTTTACCATCCAGCTACAGAAAATGTGACTGAGATTATTTTTAAACATTATTGTATCATCCATTTATTCACTTATGTCATTTATTTATAAATCAAACAAAAGAACAGGACAGAATTTATTTTTTATTGAAGTCATAGAAGTAAGATGACGTTTCATCTTACTTCTATTAAGGAAGGAGGACAGCAGACCAACTCTGATGTCACATAAAGATCTCTGGATCAGACTGAGCGTGACTGAGGATGGACACCAAGTCCTGGAGAAAGTGAGGAAGAGTAAGTAAATATCATGTTACTTTACAGTTGCAGTATATGTGAGCTGATGTGATGCTGGTGTTTCTGTGTGTCCAGACAGAAAAGAGATAAATATTCTGTTTAAGATGCTTTAATGAATAATTGATTATCAAGAAGGTTGTTACACCTGTTCACCTGCACAGAACAGACAGATCAGTGAAGAGAACCAGAGTTACATAATGGAGTCACAATTCTGATCGTGATGCTTTCAGGTACACATCGTAAACTACATGGTTTTGTATGAAAAGGATATGTGTGCCAAAAGAGACATTATGATGCATTCAAGTGCACCTCCTTCAAAATGTAATTGACACTTGTTAGGGCATACAAGTCTAAGTCATGAAACTCTAACAGTAGCACAGTCTGAAGCAGAGTCTCTCCACCATCTTTAGTCATCAGGCTGTGTGTGTTGTGTTACAGACCAGAACTGCAGAGACCAGAACGTTCAAAAGTCATGACACCCAGGGAGAGAAACGGGTCAGGTGTTCAATCAGGTGGCCTAAAACAAAAGTAAGTCATTATTTTGTTACTTTATAATTTTAGTATCTACAGCCCCATTCACATTCACTCTGCCTTTTCATTTGCACCTTTATTCTGCCTCACCGTCTGTGTGAACGGCTTCGTTCCTCCTCTGATCCTCCAGCAGACGTAGAATCAGAGCAGCAACAGAGGAGAGACAATGTGTGTGTGAATGATAAACTGGCAGCAGTGCAGGTCAGGAGTGTGTCGGTCTGATGGCGTTCAGTCTGACAGCTCAACAGATCCTTCACTCATCAAATAAAAGAGAAATGTTCCACACTTCAACCCACAAAGACACGTGACAGGACCAAACAACAGTAATGTGGTAGCAGCTCGTGTCTTCAGCATCTTATATGAGGACAAAAATACAGAATTTACTAAACACAAAATCTGTCTGAGCGACTCTTCATCACATTTCTTCTAAAAACAGCGTCTGTCTCCAGCAGTGAGAGCCGGGCAGCTCCTGTAGTTACTGCTGATGATTATGTGACCAGATTTAGAGCAAAACACTTGAACTCACATGTGTTTGTCATCTTTCACTGTTGTGTTGTTGTAGTTACTGTCTCTGGCTCAGTGTTGTGGAATCTCTGTCTGAAAAGAGCTCATGTTTGTTTTGTTCTGACAGGTCAATGGATGACAGAATGTTGCAGCAGCTTCTGGAGATGGAGTAAGCTTTTAGTAATTGAATGTTTTGTAAATTTGCACTACATGTACAACCTCTCACCTTATTCTTCACACTCCTCACTATCATATTTAAATCCTGTTGCTTTTTGCTTTCAACATTTCTTTTCATTCTGATGATGTAGCCTGATAACAGGCTGATTATTTGCTGCAGGTCAGTCAGAGTCTGATCTGTTTACCTCATATTTATTCTTTCACACACTTCTTAAATATATTGATGAAGCTGTTAATGTCGTATAAACGACTTGTCTTTTCTCCGTTGGTCCAAAAGATTTCAAAGATCCAAAAATCACCAGGAGTCTTCAAAGCTGAGTGCAATAGAACTTTATTTGCCGACAAAAAAGAGCGGGATCAGGCACAGACAAAATCCGTGAAAAAACCCAAATGACCCGAGGCTCAAAGCCCCGAACATCCTCTTTTAAACACAGAAAAGTGGGTGTGTCCGTTCGGACAACATGGCCTCAACCAATCATTATTCTGCTTAGTTTCTGCTGACACTGCTATTTCTCTATGGAAAAACACCACATTTCTTATGGAAAATCCCCGTACCTCTAGTGGAAAAACCTTGTATTACCTTCTGCGCTTGCGCGAAGATTGGCGTACGTGCAGAACTGCATGTCGACCAGTTGCACCTCGCCTCGTTTTTTTTACATTGGGGCTTTCTCTGTGCCGCTATCACTGGCTCTTAGAAACTCTGGCCTTGAGGCCTTCAGGTCTTCTGATAACTCACGCCCCTCTTTGATATATCCCATTATATCTGACCACTCTTGGCACCGCATTTTTAAACATAATGAAAGTGTTACATATTTGGTTATATGATGTAATTCTTAGATTTGTGGTTACATTTTCACACTTGACATCATCTGACTATAGCAGCTTTAAACAGTAGATGCACTTTTCAGTCAGCTGGTGCCCAGTAGTATGTTTCAGCAACTCTTTCACACTTGTTACGCTTTGTTTCTTACTTTTATCATTATAAGAGTTATTATCAGTTACAATAAGTCACTATTTGCTAACTGTGGTTATTTTATACTGACCACTATCTACTTACTATGGTTATTTTACACTACATTTACATCATTTAACCTTTTTCTGTTTGTAGTTAACACCTTCATTAAATTGTTACAGACCTGTGATCTGTGTTGACCACAGTGCTGTTGCACTCAGAAACTCTGGGGGGCGCCAACGTGCACAAAGGGCCAGTTTCTACATAATGTTGCTTTAAACCGGCCTGATACTTCCTTTGTTATGTAGACTCATCTCTTCATGTTGGATGTGATTGTGTGTTGTAACAATTATCTGAGACTTGGGACCAATCATTCATAGATAACTGCAACATTAGAACATTTTTTAGACGTCACCTTGTTATTTTATTGAAAATGTGTTTTCTTAAATAGGTTTCATTAAACTGACAAATTCACAGCATGTTATCTTGATGTAAAATAACATTTGCCATGATCAACATTTGTTTCCATATGAAATGAATCTCTGAACTTCCCAGGAGTCTGATGATGGAGGTGGGATGTAACTCTTTCTGATGTATTACTTCACTAAAACAAGTTATTTAAATGAATAAAGTCGAAACTATCATTAGTCCCATTCACACTGCCCTTTGAGTGCGGAGATTCTGCGCCAATTCTTTGCATGCATTTGTCTCCTTTCGCTATTGTGACTTCAATGAACTTTCCCCCAGAAAACAGCCTCCCTCCCCGCAACTGAACTGAGTCAGACAGCGTACAGGAGTTAAGTTATGCAGGGTCGAGGTGAAGTCTGAACAAATGAGTCTTTTATAGTGAAAACAGAAGCTTGTCTAATACTGAACCTTGAGGAACACCAGTTTCCAGAAACGAGGAGCCGTTCCATTTGACCTGAAAGGTGCGATTTGTCAGGTATGATGTGAACCAGGTTAGAGCTGAGTCAGTGATGCCAAGTTCAGGCAGAGCGGAGAGGAAGATTTGGTGGTTGATTGTGTCAAACACAGAAGATAAATTGAAGAGAATGAGGACAGACGAGTTGGACGAAGCTCTGGAGGCAACTTGTGGAAACAAGGTCAAGTTGGTTTCCGGCCTGATGGGTAGATGAAATAAGCTCAGCAGAATATCTGATATGTCAGATCACCAAGTTTTACTGTATATCTTGAAACAAAACAGTTACTCCTGAGCATGTGTATATATGTTCGTGTGTGTGTGTGTGTATGTATATAATTATATTATATAATATATATTTGCTTAAAGATATAGTATATATTTCCTGCTGCTCAGAGTCTCAAAACAATGAGAACAACAGACGCAGTTTGATGACGCTGCAAAGTATTTATGGCTTCATGTTCTTCTGCTTCATGTTCTCACTGCCAGTGAAAATCTGTCCCTGAGTTTTATTCCCTGAATATTTCATGTCATTCTCCAGTTTCTTTCTCATTCTGACTTTCTCCCAGAAGTTGTAGCAACAGGTAACAAACGTTACAGTGTTACCTTGAGGTTAAACATTATTAAACATATTTGGTACAATGTTTTTCATGTAAAGAAAAAGCACTCTCCAGTACCCCTCCCAGGGCCTCCAAGAAGGCCGGGTACTCTGCACTGCCATTCGGACCGTAAGGCGAAACAACAGTGAGAGACCTATCCCCGACCCGAAGGCGCAGGAAAGCGACCCTCTCGTTCACCAGGATAAACTCCAACACATGGCGGCTGAGCTGGGGAACTATAAGCAAGCCCACACCAGCTCGCCGCCACTCACCGCGGGCAGCTCCAGAGTAGAAGAGAGTCCAGCCTCTCTCAAGGAGTTGGGTTCCAGAGTCCAGACTGTGCGTGGAGGTGAGCCCAACTATTTCTAGCCGGTACCGCTCAACCTCTTGCACCAGCTCAGGCTCTTTCCCCCCCAGCGAGGTGAAATTCCATGTCCCCATGGCCAGAGTCACTGTCCGGGAATTGGGTCGCCGGGGCCCCCGCCCACGACTGCCACTCAAATCACACCGCACCGGCCAAAAAAACAACAACATTTGTTTCAAATATAGAAAATTTCATATTATGTGAATTTAGGGCCAAACAAATAAGGTACATTAATCAGTGATAATAATAATCTGAATCCTCTTTAGATAATAAACTCCCTCCCTCTCTGGTCATAGTATCATTGTTCCTAACACATCCTCTTTATTTGTACACTGTGACTTTTCAGCATTACTATCAGAAGACAGACAATAAGGACAGATGACTTAAAGAATTTATTAAAGAATTAATGAATTAAATATCACATTATGCGTCTTTAGGGAAACGATAGAAGACGACTTCCTGTAAGTAGTTTTCAGAGACAACTCCTTCTATCATTGTGGCTGCTGATCACATCAGAGCTGCAGACAGTTTCACTTGTGTGTTTGTGAGACATAGTTCACCACTTCAAGGTATTGTAACACATGATTTCCATATTTTAATTAATCTTCATGTATCATTCATTTATTTAGTTATTTAATTGAATTTGATAAATGAAAAAAAAGTATGTTGAGGACTTTGAGCTGCAGGTTTGTGGAGTCGAGCTGACGACAGAAAAGAAAACAGCTAAAGGGAAAAATGATTCGGGTACAAAATATAATAAGTAGTCTGTGTTTCTTTTAAGAGTGAATTTATTGAAGTTCAAGAGTAGAAGTTTTATAATAAAGACCAGGATATGATTCTCATGTTAAATACTGCTGAAAAAATGTTATTTGGACTTTTCTCCTCTGCATTAGTTCTTAGTTGGAGCAACAAGAACATTTTATAGCAAAATAAGTGTATTTTTTGACAACTGGTTTAAACATTAGGGGTTAGGTGATAAAAAAGAAAAGTAATAACAAGAGTTTTGAGATTTGATGAAAGCAGTTCACTTCAGTTTCATTGTGATCTGTGATGCAGTTTTTGTTTGTTTGTTCTTTTACCATCCAGCTACAAGAAATGTAACTAAGATAATTTATTCAATGTTATTGTATCATAAATTTATTCAGTTATGTCATTTAATTTATGTTTTATGTTAATTTATGTTCGTATTTTTTAACTATGACAAAGTTTTTTATTGTTTTTTTGTTTTTTTTTTACCATCCAGTTACAGGAATTGTAACTAGGACAATTTTTAAAAAACATTATTGTATCATCCATTTATTCAGTTATGTCATTTAATTCATAAATTAAACAAAGGAACAAGTCAGAATTTATTTTTTGTTGAAGTCATAGAAGTAAGATGACGTTTCTGTTTTTACATTTTGAAACACGTAATGTTGACAAGCTTTTTAAACAAGAATGCCAAAAAACGTATTACTTTTCCAGAATCAAAAACTATAAAATGGACAAAGTAAAAACAGTTACAGGAGGACAGCCAGAACCAACTCAGAGGTGAGATAAAGATCTCTGGATCAGTCTGTACATGACTGGGAATGGGTGGGGGAAGGAGCAAGTTGAAACAAGCCCTGGATCCAGAAACAGACAGTAAATAAATATCATGTTACTTTACAGTTGTAGTATATGTGAGCTGATGTGATGCTGGTGTTTCTGTGTGTCCAGACAGAAAATAGGCAAATCTTCTGTTCAAGATGCTTTAATGAATAGAAAGTGTTATCAAAAAGGTTGTTAGACCTGTTGGAGTCACAATTCTGATAATGGTGCATTCAGGTGCATGTCTCAAACTACTTGGTTTTGTATGGCAAAAGTCCAACACTTCACACAAACATTTCATTGTTCGTTAACAGTGAAACAACTGTTAAATAAAGTTGTTGTTGTTGCTGTTAAAAAAGTACAGAGGACCTCAGTGACCTCAGTGACCTGGTGGCAGCTGGTCTGCAGTGTTCAGTTCATCAGGCTTGTTTAAAGGTGCATTATGTTGTTTTGGGGAAAACATTTCAATCAGAAGTTAAACATATTTATTAACTGAATTTTGTTCTACCATCTAAAGGTATTGTAACACATAATGTATATATTCTAATTGATCTTAATGTATCATTCATTTATTTAGTTCTTTAATTGAATTTGATAAATGACAAAAATAAAGTATGTTGAGGACTTTGAGCTGCAGGTTTGTGGAGTCGAGCTGACGACAGAAAACAGCTGAAGGGAAAAAGTGATCTGGGTACAAAATATAATAAATAGTCTGTGTTTCTTTTAAGAGTTAATTTATTGAAGTTGAAGAGAGTAGAAGTTTTATAATAAAGACCAGGATATGATTCTCATGTGAAATACTGTTGAAAAAGTTTATTTGGACAAAGGAACAGGTCAGAATTTAGTTTTTGTTGAAGTCATAGAAGTAGGATGACGTTTCTTTTTTAACATTATGAAACACGTAATGTTGACAAGCTTATTAAACAAGAACACCAAAATAAACGTTATTGTTTTTCTGAATTTAAAACTATAAAATTGATATTTTAATAGCATCTGTTCCTACAGCAGCAGGAGGACAGACAGACCAACTCTGAGGTGACGTAAAGATCTCTGGATCAGACTGAACGTGACTGAGAATGGGTGGAGAAAATAGCAGGCCGACACCAGTAAGTAAATATCATCTTACTGTGCAGTTGTAGAATATGTGAGCTGATGTGAAAAACTTTAAGACAAATGTGTTTGTTGTCTTTCACTGTTGTGTTGTTACCCAGGAGTCTGATGACGGAACTGTGATGAGAGCCTCACCACGGTAGTTAACACCTTCATTAAACTTTAACAGATGTTGGATCTGTGTTGACCACAGTGGTGTTGCACTCAGAAACTCTGGGGGGCGCCAACGTGCACAAAGGGCCAGTTTCTACATAATGTTGCTTTAAAACAGGCCTGATACTTCCTGTGTTATGTAGACTCATCTCTTCATGTTGGATGTGATTGTGTGTTGTAACAATTATCTGAGACTTGGGACCAATCATTCATAGATAACTGCAATCAAAATGATCAAAAATTGTTTTCTTGAATAAGTTTCATTAAACTGACAAATTCACAGCATGTTATCTTGATATAAAGTAACATATGCCATAATAAACATTTGTATCCATATTGTTCATTTGCAGTTTAAATAACATCCTGTGTTACTTTTACAAATAGGGATGGGATGAATCTCTCAACTACCCTGCAGTCTGATGATGGAGGTGTGATGGAAGACTGTCTGAGGTACCTGCCTGCAGCTACTTCCATTGGTTTGTTCCTGACATCTTGTCTGCTGCTGCTGTAGAATCAGAGCAGCGACAGAGGAGAGACAATGTGTGTGTGAATGATAAACTGGCAGCAGTGCAGGTCAGGAGTGTGTCGGTCTGATGGCGTTCAGTCTGACAGCTCAACAGATCCTTCACTCATCAAATAAAAGAGAAATG